>CAJUYH010000490.1:0-65132 GCA_910591685.1 Galerucella tenella | reverse complement strand
ATCTTGAAAACGGATGGCGTTAGAAAAAAATTTTACTAAGCAAACCCAAATTATTTTTCAGTTTTTTACCTATCCTAGAGACGGTGTTACCTTTTTTTGAAACACCCTGTATGTATGTATGTTTGTAACCGAATCCTTTGGGCTCGATTTTTACCCACTTTTATAGCTCAGATTAATGCGTAATTTTATTTTGAACTTTTGTCAATGACCGATTTTTATGAAATATTTTTTTATAATACTTTCTGAGTAAGCTTATTCTGGTAAAATATACAATTCACAATTAAAAACATAAAAAAAAACTCAAACTAACTTGCATACACTCATCCTATATTCAGAACCTTATCTGGACAACAAAAAGAACTCTTCCGAAAGTGTTACTAGCACAGACGCAGCATTTCCACTATATATAGTAGCACTACAGATGGTATAGGTCCATGGCTTCAGCGGTAGGCTTTTGGAGTTCAAGACGAAACACTCCTGCGACATCTACTTTCGCATGGACTATCCGAATGCCCACTACTTTGATTCGTTCCAAAATTTCTTGCGCTATATACAGTTTGCATGTTAACAACTTAATTTTTCCATGGCTTAGTTGACGGCTTGCCTCCATCTCACCTTGTCCTTTGTCTTACCTTTCCAATTTCTGATATTAAGTCTTTATAGATCATCTTTTACCTCAGTTTTCCTTCTTGTTCTGGATCTACCTCTTCTTCGCCTTCCTCCTACTGAGCTATATATCAATACTTTCGGTAGCCTCCCTGTTCCCATAATGTTTTCCATAATAATCAGAATGACATTAAGTTTCTCGTTTCAATCATTTTATTCTTGAATTAAGAACTTTTTTCTACTTTTCAGTTTTTTGGTTTCTTAAACTAGGAATAATTTATTCCAAACTTTATTCCATAAACGATTCATTTTCTTTGTTTGTCCATTGCCAAAGATGATTTCCTCAATTTTGCTTCACAATTTCGTTGGAAAAGACCACTTTGAATTTAAGATCTTCAACTTCTTGGATAAAACGGCAATCTCAAGAATTGTGGAACATGGCTTTTGAAATAGGATAGCCAAAAAGCTCTCATCTTTAGGATGTGGGGCCACCATCAGTGTGTCATAATTTTATATTTCCGTTAGTAGAGGCTGGTACTCGAGTTTGATGAATGGTTAAAAATTATAGTGTACAAGATGAGATTAAAGCACCGTTTTAAATACTAACCAGAACCTTTACGTTTGTTACACAATAAACATAGTTTTCATCCTATGACGTAGATATTGATATTAATTATGTTTCTTATGATTTCAGGTGAGTTCTTTCATTAAATCAACCTCAATGTAAGTAAACATTTCAATTTTTATATTCTGTATGTTCCCTGTGTTTTTTTTCATCGTTTATCAAGAACAATCAAATTTCTTTTTGACAACTAGACGCGTATACTCCACTATGGACACCAGGGTTCTTTTTGAGATTAACGGCCCAGAACTTTGGCAGAATCTTTGCCAAAATCTCCAATCCTCTGGTCTAAGAGGCTTGGAGTTTCTTGTCTACCATGTTCAGTAAACTCTTTGTATGAAGGTGACCTTCCGTCAATCTCCATGATAAATGTATCATAATATTGTTAATAAGTACCAAAATTTTTTGGGATTTTTTGACACTGCACGACAACTAGAGGATACACGAGCAGCCCCGATAACACTTCAAGTTCTATTTGAAGAAGTTGATTTTTTTACAGTTAAATTAACATATCACGTGTGGTTATTGAGAAAGGTGAATTTCAAAATAACGACAATTAAAACCGCTATATGAATTTGCCCAGTACCCCTGGGTAAAACCGATCATGCGTTATGGCAAATTCGATCAGGATATGAATACTTTAGAATATACTTTCTATAAATGAAACGAGAATTAAACTCCAGAGAATTTATCAATAAAAAACTTATACTAAAGAATACTTTTCATATCTATTAGTACGTTAATTATTCAGAAACACTTCAAGAAAACTACAAAATAGTACATTAATATATATAATTGCCGGAAGTGAAACTTATCAGCTTGGTGGTTTGGTATAACCGCACGACGTAAACCAAAAATTCTAATGCGAAATCAATAAATTGTCATCAACATACCAAGTATTTTAAAATATGCATTTAAACAGTGTGGCCCATTTTTTTTGGAAGCACCCCTGAAAAATCCGCATTTCCCAACCGATTTATAGTTAATTTTTTTTGTTAGATTCAGTATCAAAAACAGTTTCTTGGCACAAATTTTCATGGCTTATTACTATTTTTAAGGCCCTCTATGTTAATTTTTCTTTGCCAAAAAGACAAGAGTATATGAGGGCATTTTTTTTTCTCAAATATAACTAAACCACTGGATTCAGAATCATCACAAATGTAGACTAGCAAAATTTTATAAATTTTTTTTTATTAACGACAAAGTTATGACAACATGAATTTGGAAAAAGTGGTATCTTCATTAATTTTTTACGTAGAATGTAGACATGTTTTTGGAATGTCAACATGATTAACAAAAACTAGGACTCAACATATTGCACAGTGAAAATTCGAAGCCTATAACTTAAGCCGTTCTGGAGTTATAGCTTCTGAAAGTAATGTGAAATTGTGCGAAAAAAATTAACATAGCTATGAAAATTTGTGCCAAAATAATGTTTTGTATACTAAATCTAACAAAAAAACAATTAAAACAGTTGAAAAATGCGGATTATACGGGAGTGCTTCCAAACAAAATGGGTCACACTGCATGTTTAATAGTTATTTAACCAACAAGTGTATTAATGAGGGCCATTAACAAAATTCTTTTTTGGATGTCCTAACACTAATAATAATTATTATTTTGTAGAATAATAAAATAAAACAATAGGTAAGTCAAAAACTAGAAGTATTCTATACTAGGATTAATTTTTTGAAGACGTCATTGTATGTTTGGTTGCCTACACCAAAGATGTGCGTTGGGCTGCTTGCAGAAAATCGTTGAGTAATGTAGGTAAATCATGCATTAATGGGGGTCATTAATGTATGATTTTGTCTTATTTTGAGAACGTTAATATCATAGGTTAATAGACGGTAAACGGAAAAAAAATTAATTTATATAATATTACCGTCTCGGAATAGTATATTGTGTCACAAGAGCAGAAAATGAGCTTTAGCAGCTAAAGATTATTAGATGCACGAGCAAGCTTATAGTTGAGGATTGCTGAGGCGCTTCCTGAATATGTGACATACAACTGTTTTTCGTCTACCGAATAAACAAAAAAGGTAGAACGTGTCGCGGGACACACGGTAAGAACTTTAGTTCCTTTTAAGCAAAAATTATGCAATACATCTGACGCTATAGATAAACAATTAGCATATTCCTCGGTGGTCAAGTAGTAAGCAAACCAGACTCTCACGCGGTAGCCCCGGGTTCGATTCCCCGTGGATAATTTTTTTTATTGTTAATTTTATTTTTAAATAATTACTCTGCTTGATATTAATAACGACAACAGGTAGACGTTTGAATATTTAGCACACTAATCATTATTATAGATAATGGTACGGTACCCTTCATGAGGGAGTCCTACTGGCAACATCTACTTATAACAGCATCGTTTATTTGAAAAGTGAAACCGTAGCATTATACAAATTGGACATTCAAGAGCTGTACGTTTACCGCAAAGAAATTAGTAGAAACATAAAATTGAATTGTTAAATTTTCAATTTGAAGTTAAATTACAGTTTATAGAAATTTTTATTTTCTAGATTTTTTCTCAAGTGGGTCGTAGAAAAAATATGCTGTTCGACTCGTGTGGATTATTCATATCGCACTTGAACGATTGAGCACTCCGCCTACGGCGTCGTGCTCAAACTTCCTCCTTGTGCGATATCGCCATCATATCCCCACTAGTTGCACAAACTACTATTTTTATCAAAATTTGCCCTTTTACATTTGAAAACAACCAGCCAAATGTCAAATCAATTTATCCATACATTTTAAAGTTATCGAATTTAAACATTCAAGTTTTCAAAATTTCAACACCCCATATTTCGAAAAGTAAATCTTCATATCATTTTGTCCAATTTTACGAGAGGAATCTACATGCAAACGTTGTAATTACCCTTAACGTTCGAGATGCGTATACTATTTTTTACGCGATCGTATTGAAATAAATTCCGAATAAAATAATTTAAATTTCTTCGAAATGAGCGAAATGTCAAAAGTGACATTTATACTTCTCGATTAGTTTAAAATATATTTTGCATTTTGGTGAAATTGTTTTTGCTATTTATGACTTTTCGACGTCTGAACGGTAAGTAAATCACTTACCGACGTGTTAAACTTAGAAACCAGTAAACACAACCTACCGTCCTGACAACCGATGCTGTAAAAAAACAAAAAAGATCAATCGCGCAAAAAAAATTATGGAAATAATAGTAAAAATGTATCCGAACATATTCAAGTAGATCACCAGCACTGCGAATACCAGCTTTGCATAGAATTGTAATATAGCATCGGTGGTTCAGTGGTAGAATGCTCGCCTTCCACGCGGGCGGCCCAGGTTCGATTCCCGGCCGAAGCATATGAATCGCTGCTTCGTAAACGAGAGAGAGACTCAGGAGAGAGCACACGCACGCAAGCGAGGCACATAACGAAGCAACGTAACATAACGTAACGTAACGGTCAGATCTTTTGCGTCGCGACCCCCGGTCGGACATAACCTGACGTAAAGAGCTAAAGTTCCAAAAATAGGAAAATATAACAAAAAACTTTGACATTCACTAACGTTTGATTGAAAAATTCACGTGAAACATCAAAGTAAGCAGGTGACAGATTGTGAGAAACTTCAGAAATCCTGGCGTTATGAATTTTCCGCTCTTGGGCTGCTAAACAATACTTTCCGCCCTATTTTTGGTGTTCAAATGATTGGTTTTCCGGCAAGGTAGGCGAAAAAACACACAAAAAACCGTTTTTCCACGACCTATCTTCAAAGCACTTTATATTTTACCAAATTGTATCGCTTAAAACGGTTATTTGTGGTTATAGTGAAAATGGAAAAAGTGTTAAGAAAGTGTCATGATGCTAACTTCATTTTAAGCCATAAGCTTCATTGGTACTATTTCTCCATACCTTTTCCGGCAGTTTTAAACTAGCAATGTTGCAAGATCTCATTTGCATCCGTGTTAAAAAAGATTTTACCGATCTTTATTGCCCAGTAGATCGGTGTTGCCCGAGTCTCCCCTACCTCAAATTAATTATTTATCTTTTGTGATAATTTCCGCGTATCTTTGATTATTATTCATTACCTTTAAAACCAAATATTTCCTCATAGGTACCTACTATTAAAAAATCATTAATTCGTGTTATATCTAGAAAAGCGTGAGAAATGTTCGGTATAAATTTACATCAAGATATATTAGGGGCGTTGAAGAATTACATTAAATAAATATTTATTCTTAGTTAGGTATCTTTCTAGGAAATTCTTATATATGTATGTATATATGGGAATGAGTGGATTAATGCGACTGGTCTGTAGTCTGGGTTAATAAATAATTTCGAGCCGGTATAACTGAGAAAAAGAATGAACACTTCATAGCCGTTTATATCGCTTCATTGGACGCGGGAGCTTAAGTACTTATTTATGGTTTTTAACTGAAGAAGTTACAAATTATCTTCTCAGGCAGAATAAGAAATTTATTTTTTATCTGATTTTGTTGTCCAGCAGGCGATTTCTCATTATGAAAAATGCTTTTTTTTTTAATTTTCACCAATATCGTTTTAAAATGGCTATTTTTTTCATGAATAGAAGACTTAGTGAAGTGCAATAGGCTTTTTTTTATATTTTTCATGACATCAATCACTATACGGAGCATTTCAATGAAAACTATCCACCCCACATAATTCTTAAGGCGTTACTTTTATGGAAAAATTAAAAAAACATGTCAAAAATCCTGAAAAGGGAGACGCCATTTTGCCCATATCTAGACGTTGTAACTTCAACCCCCTCCCTCTATGGTCATCAATCCAATCATATCGGCACAGTTCGTAATAATTGTCGCGAACAGAACTTGTGGGGTTTTGATGCACAAAAGCATCATGAATGTTCAGGATTAGTGCTCTTTTCCGCAAAGAATATGCACTCTTGTTAACTCGTTGAATAGGAATTGGAGAAAAACTTGAACTTGAAGCCATCTTCTTACTAGCTTACTAGCAAGTAACGTCTATTCGTTACTTGCTTATAGTTGCCGAATACTAACCACTTCAAATTTCATTCTATACAGGTACTTAGATTTGAATATTAACAGGTTGTACCTACCTGTATACATATCTACATTTATAGGATAACGACGTAGGGATTCCTGATGTACAAAACTGCCCAACGCGAGCTAACTTTTTACCGAATAGCATTCATAAAAAATTATAATTGATTTGGAAAGGTCCTTGGAAAATAAGTTCAAATGCACTTTTAATTTTCGCTCTGGATCGATTAAAAAATGTATGATTATGTTCAAAAATTAGTACGCCATTTTCATAACACTTTCGGATACTGAAAACACAACAGCGGGGAATCGAACAGCGATTACGCCAAGCAATAGGTACCTAAGTATTTTTAACAAAAATCCTAGTAGAAAACGGATAATGCAAAGAGCATTGCGTAGTATTATTTTGATATGTTTCGGACGCGAACATGCTGTTCAGTTATTTGTTATAAACATTTAAAACGAAAAAAACTTTACTTTTTTTTATTGATAATTTGTAGATAATTAAAATACGAACAAAATGAGGGGTCGAGCAAGTCAATCGGATAATTAGGATTCGAGAAAATCAGGAAAAGCCGGAAAATTAGTCATATTTTTGAAAATTCACATCTTTGTAATTTTTCAATTGCAAGAGCTGAAACTTTTGTGGAAAAGGAGTTCTTCGTATGCCCTTTATATGCGCAAAGAGAGGCTTAGTTTTATCGCGAATGCAATTTTAATTTTTTCGTACGATAATTTTCGAAGTGTCTGGATGCGTTGTCGATTGTCCGATTTTGAATTTGAAAACGGTTTCGAAAAGTATAAAGGTAGAGCAGCAAAACTTATACCTATTCTAGATTTATAATAAAACAATGCGAAGTTGGCCAAAAGCACCGCTTAAAATGAACGATTACATCGAGCGCTAGCGTGCTTGTATATAGTATGCCTCTACTTAATCCCCGCTACTATTTACTCTGTTACTTTCCGTCGCTCGGTCTTTTTTAGCGAAGTTCTCGGGTGTTTTTGGCCCATCCATATTTTTCAAAATCTTTTAAAATTTAAAAGTGGAGAGAGACGCTGAATATTATCGTATGAGAAAATTAAAATTGCAATTGCGATCACAGTAACCGTCGCTTGAAGTCTGCTCTTCGCGCATATGAAGGGCATTAGAAGAAGTTCTTTTGTACCAAGTTTCAGCTCTTGCAATTAAAAAATGACAAGGATATAAATTTTCAAAAAAATTACTTATTTTCCAGTTTTTCCTGATTTTCTAGTTTCCTAAGTATTGATTGACTTGCTCGACCCCTCATTTTGTTCTTATTTTAATTATATGGAAATTTAAAATTCCTAAATGCTTGCATCTTTCACTTCAGACTCGTCATATCACTAAAGATGAAGTTGGTCACTTTCTGATTTGGATGTTTATGAATCAATTTCCAGTTACAAAAGGCTATTCGAATTTGAAGTTTGAAGAACTGTCAAAGAAGTGTTGGTTTTGCTTACTATTCGAGCTTGACAATTCAATATTACAAAAGTTTAATTCCACAATTTTTCGAAATGGAATAATGTCAATATCGTATCAAACTTGTCTTGTATCAATAACTCAAAATTGTAGTTTGTCTTTCTAACATTATATACTGGACATAGGTACTTTGCAAATGTTATTTTCTTGTTTGACTTCAACGGAGCCAATGGCACCAGAAGACTCTCTCATTGGTCTAAAATATAATTTTTTCCAATACCATATATATTATTTCCATTAGATTCAAAGACATTTCTCGATCGACATAGGATACACAATGAAAAGTTACCTAGATTCTTTGCAACCTTTCAGTTCTGATATATTTTTAATCTATCGTCCTTTTTTAAAAACTCATGCACCATAAAAATGTCTAAATGTGGTAAAGTATTGGAATTTGTCTGTATGAGCCCAGTCATTTTGAGAAAAATATCTGACACTACCAAAAATAAAAACTAACTGTTAAACGTTAAACGGTAAAATTTATAAAATAATATAATAGCTGTAAAAATAAATCGCAGGTAAAAAACATATCCTAAGTCACTATAACAGCATTATGACATAAGCATAACTTTCTTTAAGTACTACCCATCGGAGTTGTGGTCTAACTAATTTTTTTTAGTGTATGTACATCACAGCATAAATTGTGTATTAGCTAAATCATCCCTAAAGTTGAAATTTCAAATTGACATCAAAACCTTGTTAGAATGAATATACTGAAAATAATTATGATTGTGTACCGGGTGTCCCAATAAGAATGGCTCTCGGCCATATCTCGAGAACCGTTTATAGTACAGCTTCGGGAAAAACATTTATAACAAAAGTGACCTCGAGAAAAACCTGGAAATTATCTACAGAGTTGTAGGTCCACCGCCAGAGGGCGTATTTGACAGTTGAAATTTTAAAATGCAAATTTTTTCAAAATTTACCTTATTAAGGAGCATATTAAATATTATAATCAGATTCCTCGACAAATTCTGCATAATTTTAATTGGTCAAGTTTAAGTCTATCTCTTCAAATAAGGGGTGGGGGAGAGTGGGAACCTTGTTACGAAAAAACGCCTTTAAGTCCGGTTCTGCTTGACCGATTTTAATAAACTTGATGTTGTTTGAAAGAGCTTTTATCAAACAATCGAAAATTTGTAAATATTAAGCAGTCTGATCAATAACATAAATGCTAGAGAGCGCTGTTTTATTTTTTTTTAATATTTTTTTTTCTCGTAACAATTTTGAATAGAAGCATACAAATTTAAGTAGGTGTTTGAAAAGTTGACTAAATTACTAATAAAACACTGCAAACCGCAAGGCGATATCTCTTTTCTATCCTGAGATATCGTAAGAAACAGGTAAATGGCGGGTTTTGTTCTTCCAACGTCTAGAAGGCTGGTTCGCATCAGCAGAAATTATTAAATATGGTCTGCAGTAATTTAAAGTGTTATCATACTAATGTTATGGTTCCCACTAAATTACCTAAATGTAATGCTGTCACTACTAGCAATAAGAACGAATTTTAAAATAATGTGATAAATCGAACAATTGAAACCTTTAATAAATAACTGGGTACGTAATTAGTACCGCCCTAGATGTTCGAAATGTCGTCTATCATATTCAATGCATGAAATCAATCGCTGACAGTATCATATTGTATCATATGTGAGAGCCAGTTGCAAAAATCCAACCTGATATCGAAATCTTGAGCATTCAAACTTTGGTGTAGGACCATGTGATATGGGTACAATATAAAATAGTATAATCATATCAATAAGACACATTGAAGGCCTTCGTTGTTAGTAAACGAAAAATGACTTTACATGCATTAACTCTCGTAATGTTAGATACTACGAATTTTTTTCGCCAGGCCTTTCATTATTTTTATTATTGCTACATTTCTTTACTTCGCCTCACCTAGGTTATTATCATGCTGTTAATTAAAAATATATCCACAAAGAATAAGATAATTTCATTAAATAATTTGGTGTTTTATTGAAACTGGACATAAAATGGCGGCGAATACATTAGTCATGTTTTCACAAGTTAACTTTGATTAAATGATATTTCGGTATGAGAAGAATGAGAAAAATATAAGTAGTTATCACTGGACAAACGAAAAACATCAGTTATCATTAAACTGAGTTCGGGTGTTTGATACAGCACGTCCTAAATTGTAATTCATATTTTAAACTGTATTTGTTGTTGCTGGGCAAATATCGGTTTTTATTGATATTTTATTTTGGTTTACTAACACATCGTCTGAAAACAAATGAAACATTCTTATATAATTGAAACAATGTAGCACAACTTACTTCACTAGCCTTCTAGATGTTGGAAGATCAACTCCCGCCGTTAACCTGTTTTTTACGATATCTCAGGATAGGAAAGAGATATCGCCTTGCGGTTTGCAGTGTTTTAATACTAATTTAGTCTACTTTTCAAAGACCTACTTCAATTTGTATGTTTCCATTTAAAATTGTTACGAGAAAACACAATATACAAAAAAATAAAACAGCGCCCTCTAGCATCCATGTTATACATCAGATTGCGTGGTTCAACAAAAGCTATTTCAAACAACATCAAGTTTATTGAAATCGGTCAAGCAGAACTGGAATTACAGCCGTTTTTTCGTAACAAGGTTTCCACTCTTCCCCACCCCTTCTTAAACTTGTCAAATTTAAAAATATGCAGAATTTGTCGAGGAATCTGATTATCATATTTAGTATGCTCCTCAATTAGGTGAATTTTGAAAAAATTTGCATTTTAAAATTTCAACTGTCAAATACACCGTCTAGCGAAGGACCTACAACTCTGTAAATAATGCCCAGGTTTCTCTCGAGGTCACTTTTGTTATAATTTTTTTTCCCGAAGCTGTACTATAAACGGTTCCCAAGATATGACCGAGAGCCATTTTTATTGGGACACCCGGTACACCACTGACTATTAACATCAAAAAACATTATTATAATAATATTATTATTTTTGTTTAACACCCAATTATTACTTTTTTAGATTAACACCATAGCTTCCGTGAAAAATTGTAAAAACTGGCAGTTTTCCATTTGTCGTTCAGCATTTTTATATTTCCGAGGCTGGAATCGTAATCAGCAGCTAAAAAAAACCCTACCTATTGGGAAAAGTAGAGTTCGATAGATGGCGCTCTGAAAGGTGAATGTCATCTGAGCAACGAGTAAAACAAATCAGCTGCCGTATAAGACCTTTGATATTTAAGTGGTTTTATTTTGCTGTTTTAGTTATTTTCAGTGTATGTTTTGTGAAACTTTTTGCTTTTCCTTTGATTGTGCTTTAGTATTTGGTGTTGTTAAACTAAATTTTGACTCCGAATATTTTTATTTTTGGAGTAATAGGCATGGTTGATATTTGTGAAAAGTACAACAAGCCTTCAATTAACTGTTTAGTTTTAGGTCTGATTTCGTGTTTTTATTTTATTTTTGATATAATTATAACTACAAAAGTTGCAGAGAAGGTAGGTTTGTATTGAGTGAAAAGTACAACAAGCGTTCAATTAACTGTTTACTTTTAGGTCTGATTTCGTGTTTTTATTTTATTTTTGATATAATTATAACTACAAAAGTTGCAGAGAAGGTAGGTTTGTATTGAGTAATATTTTAAATCTTCAATACCGACTTATTTTCTCTTTGATCTGCAATGAAAACAAAAAACAGAATAACATAACCTCTTCCATAATATCTCTAATTATATAAGAATATTACCTCAGAATTGATGACAGTTGAGTTAAATAGTAAAACAGAGTTTTAAATTTGTCACTGACACAATACTGAACAAATAAAGTACGAATTTACGGTAATTACGTTGACTTGCATATAATACGAAAGTAATGCAAAACGAATTATTTTACTCGTTGCGACAGTTACAATTTTTTCCGCCAGAGGTCTCATTGAATTCTACTCCGCCCAATAAATTGATCGAGTATTTCTCACTGTTAATTTATTGTTTATCACCAATTACTGGCTAATTCAACACAACCAAACTTGTATTATCGAGCAATCAACTTTTTTTAACAATTTTCAAATATTGAGTTAACTGTATAAACCCTCACTTCGTGGAATCTACTCATCATATGGTTTTAAATGAAACTAACTGTTTTTAAATGACTCCACAATATATTTGTAAAAATATACAGAATGATGATGATATTTATATCGAAACAATTGTCAATTTACTTGCAATTTACCTATTTTTACAAATATATTGTGGAGTCATTTAAAAACAGTTAGTTTAATTTAAAACCATATAATTTTCAAAAAGTTTCAATGCGATTCTAGCATTTACGAATTATTTTTCAATATCATGAAAATTCTTACTTCATTGATTGGATTATTATTCAATTTAATTTTCGTTTCAACTCATACCTGAAAATTATATTATTCACTGGACTATTGTGGTAATAGATACATTTATACATTCCACGAGTACTATACGCGCCACCTATCCGAATCCAATCAAATTTAGTTAAAAGATCTCTAGACTACAGTGAATATTATGTCTTTGTTAGTATAGTTGCATAACTATTAGTTACACAATATTGCAAAATGTTCTCTTCAAACGTTTAGTTTATGATAAATTACAGATAAAAATAAAATTGCATGACAACTAATTATCATTTTGCTGCTTTGAATATTTCAATCCACAAAACTACATAAAATAAAATAGATATTTTCTGATATTCTTCATTCATAATTACCATATTTTTATATTAAGTACATCATAGAAAAAGAAAGTTATTGTAAAAAACGTCAATTTGGTAGTCACGTGGAATTGATGATATTCAGTTGAATAATTTCTAAGGTGAAAGGGAATATTATATTCAATGTGCGCGAAAAATATGAAGAGAAAATCTTTTTGATCATTTTTAAATAACAATAAACTTTGGTGTGTTTGTGTGAGAAATATGTCATACACATCAGTTGATTTGACACAGAATTTTGGAAACTATTTTGCCAAACTATTTGATAGTAGCGTGATATCTATCATTATTGGGAATGTGGATATAATTCAGGACTTAATTGGAAGTTGAACATTTGGGAATGACAACTTTGTAGGTCATAATAAAATCTTCAACCTGTAGATATTAATTTTAATTGAATAGTGTCAAAGTTTTTTTGCGCTAGCCAGAATATCTAGGTAACTGAAAACCCATGGTCGCATTGCGCCAAATGCCTTTACTGGAGGTCGCAAGGGTGGTACTGATAAGAAGGTACACACCTGCCCTAATCTCCACAATCTACTAAGCATGGCGGAATAGCGAAGAATCGGTTTATCAAGAGAGTAATTTTTAAGGTTTAAAAAATATATTAGGTATGATATTTTTGAAACAATGACTATAACATTAGTAACAACTATTAACTACATTTACAATAATTATTTACAAATTTTAAAGAATTCTATCACTGTGGTAAGATGATACATTCTACAAATTGAAATCTTTTGATAGATATTCCTTGCTTTATATAGTTCCACTTGTTCAGAACAAAATTGTAATTTTTGTTTATATTTTTGGTTACTCACACACACTATTTATTTTTTATAAACCTTGGCTCGAAATTCTTTCTTTCCTCGAACAAATTTGAAAATATGGGGATGCGATGCGTGAATGCTTTTATTTAAATATGAGTGTAAAGAAAAACTGAAAAGAAAGAAAAACTAATTGCTTCCGCACAAGACCATATCTTCGGGGAAAACTTTGAACACTTGTCGATATAATTATCTACAAGATAATCTAGAAATTTTGTCAATCTTGGGTTATCAGTTACAATATCAGCAAAATCAAATGCAAAACAGCAGCCAACTGATTCTGGTTCTAAAAATTTTGGTCCCCAGCGACTGAACCAGGGTCTCTATATACTGACACCAGTCCAAAATTTTGAATCTTATGCAGGCTTGCGTCAAATGAAACCTTCACTTTCTACAATGTTGGATTTTGGCCACATTAATTCAACAGCAATATGAATTGACCACATAAAATAAGAAATAACTTGAAAATGGTTGGAATTAAATCATGTTACATTCCTGGTAAACAGCTTTGAGACGTTGTAAATACGAAGTATTAGTTTTGTTAGTTAATAGACAAGGGGAATATAAATTATATTTTTCACATTGGGAAATTTTTCTACTGCCCAGATCTCCGAAATGCAAATTTCCTCATTTCAAAAATTACCTATTCTTCTTAATCCTTCAATCCGAATATCATGTATAAACCGGGTCACCCTCTATGGATTATTATTGAACCGATAGACGGCGCAAGTGCATTTATAACTCTTTCCCGGCATCTAGTTTAGTATAGTTTCTTTCACGATCTAAGAAATTGACCTGACCTGAGGTGTGATAAAGACATGCAATGAAGCCATAAAAGTGTTGGCCGTGACAGGATCGTATTTATGTTGTTGGTGAATAATAAATAATTACCTGTCAACTCCATTAGACTTTTAGGTCATTCTTATTATAAATAAATTCTTTTCCATCAGGTATGGATTTACTGCATCTCAAACCTAAGTCAAGTCGTCAGTTCCTTAAATCGTGAAAATAATTAAGAACTGGCGCTTTTGGTATATACCCTGCAAAAACGATTTGTTCAATGTTTCACCACGATTCCACGAATTATATTCAATAATTTTGAAGGGTATTATCTCGTCCTAATTCCAGAGGGAGATCAGTATTTTTTTTCTTATTTTTTGGGAATGAAACCACAATAATGTTTTTTATTTTTTTTATTTCGACGTTTCGGTAGCGTTCCAGCTACCTTTGTCAAGATTAACTAATGATAAAATAATTTTTGGTTCCTATCTGACACAACGAAAAAAATATGACAACTAGACAATCAAGAATATTTTGAAGTTCAAGACTACAACACTTTGTTGTCGAATTTTATTAAGGTCCATTCATAGTAGATCACATCTCTGGAAAAATGTGAAATAAATATTTTATTTTATGACATTCCAAAGATATGATAGTCTACTAGAAATGGAATCCAGTGAAGTGCACGTTCCAGGAACGGTTTTTAATGGGATAGCGCTTTTATCCGCTTATTTTGGAAATGTTGTTATTAAAACGCGTTTATTGTTACTTTTTTGTGTATGATTATCTTTGTTTTCAAAATATGTATGACTCAGTTTGGTGATTTTGTGTATTGAAGTGTGTATCGATTAACAACTATTTCAATGATAAATCATAAGAAAACCTGGATAAAAACTTATGATGCTATCCTGATAACGCAGGTAATTGATTATTGGAAATTTCTCTTTCTAACATTGGTTACCAAATTTGACTACATTCGGTTGAAACTCTAGCTACACATTTATCTGCATTCAGTTGTATTAAAGCACTTTTTTTGATTTTTCGTCTTTTATTATTGGGCTCTTTCGATATTATTTTTGTCGAATCCCATTGAATTTTATGCCCCTCTTCCCAAGCATGTTTACAAATACCTGACCTAAAGAACTCCCTATCTTTGATATATTTTTTATGTTCACTTATTCGGACTTTCAATGGTCTAGCTAGATGTTTCACCTAAATAGAATTTGTCGGCAGATGTAGGCCAACACTCACCGAACACACACTCTCTTATTGACGATAACTCCGGGCACTCGCATAAAACATCCTGACAGTTTCATCTTCCTATTCACACATCCTGCATTGAGGTGTGTCCAGTAGCCCCTTATAGGCGAGCGGTGAACCCCATAAAAGATGCACGAAAAAACTAGTTGACCCACCAGTACAAAACGCAAGGAAAAAACCAATTGGGATCGATTAATCATATTATTAGGAACAAAAAACCTTAATAACACTTTTTTGTCTCGATGGTCAGTCATTTATTATTAACCAACAACTTGCAAAGTTACGGAAAATGAAAAAATCGTGACGCTAATCATTTCTTAAGGTAAAATGAATAAACACTTCTTGACTCTTGATATTTTTCGAAAAAAAATTTCTCGGCTTCTACCACAGCTTTTCCAAATTCTCAAAATGCAAATTACTCGTGAAAACATATACTATTGGAGGGTATTTTTTATTTTCTTGCTACATTCATTTACCTTGTCGAATTCGTCATACCAAATTCGCGAAATTTACGGATTCTAAGAAGGATTTGCCGCGACGGAGTGCGTAACGTGTACTGATTTGCGGAACTATTTTTCGATTAATAATGTTAATTATAATACGTATTTTTTGGCTATCGTTAATTTTAGTCTACATTGTCTACTGTTCAAAAAAAGCTTTCCTCAAATAAAAAATCCTTCCATCTACATTTTCGATCAATTAGCAATATTTTATACAAAGATAAATTAATAAAAAATATTCATACAGAAATCTATTTACATCATCTAATATAAACATTACTTTATAAACAAATATTCCGATTGCATTCAAACTAACCGCGTCTTTGCTCGTCTTGTTTTGTGATTTTAACTTGTTTAAACTTGCACAAACACGCAGATGGCAAAACCCGAGATTTTGTCAATCGTACGTATAACTTTATAATAGTGTTTTCAAGTGACTACGGTGGAAAGAAAATTATAGTTGTTGTTAAACAAAAGTGTATAATAAATATATTTCTACTTCTGCGTAAGTGTCGTAACTAATTTTTTGTGAAATGCGTTATACCGAGTATGTAAACATCGATTGCTTGACAATTTGCAGGTTAGAAAGCGAATGTATATATAATTTGTTCAATATTTAATTCAGAGTTGGCTATACATTAGTTATCATTTCTCATGGATAGCAAAGGACCAAATGTTATATCATAATGGATAAAAGAGATTTACTTGATAGAAAAAGTAATGCTGGAAATTCGTCGGAAGATCACATTCCGAAGAAGATACTTCGATCAACGTTAGCGGAATTCGACTGGCAATCGGTGTGTTTTTTCTGCGGCTGCAAGAAAAAAAGGAAATTCCGTTCTGCATTGCATATCTCCTACTGAAAATGTGAAAAATTTGATTCTACAACTTGCAGTAAGGAAAAATGACGTAGAATTACAAAATCGTTTGGCACTTTTTGTTGAGTTTGATTTAGTGACAGTGGGAGCTGTTTATCATAAAAATCCATCTTATAATAGTTTTTTGGCTAGCAAAAAAAAGAAGACTCTATTAAAACAGATGTTCATATTCAAATGTAAATCTTATGTAAATAAATCTGTTTATTTTGAAATAAGTCTCATTTTAATTTAACATACATAACTTAATAATTTTTATTTAACATATATTTTGTAGCAGAAATTAATAAGACATTAACGATAGCAAAAAAAGACGTATTATAATTAACATTATTATTCGAAAAATAGTTCCGCAAATCAGTACACGTTACGCGCTCCGTCACGGCAAATCCGCCTTGGAATTCGTAAATTTCGCGAATTTGGTACGACGAATTTGACAAGGTAAATGGATGTAGCAAGAAAATAAAAAATACCATCTAATAGTATATGTTTTCACGAGTAATTTGCATTTTGAAAATTTGAAAAATCTGTGGTAGAAGCCGAGAATTTTTTTTTCGAAAAATCCATTTTTCGGTCGATTTTTGACTTTGAATTGCCGATAACTTGAAAACAAAGCCTTTTTCGGAAAAAATTCAAGAGTCAAAAATTGTTTATTTTTATCCATTTTACCTTAAGAAATGATAAGCGTAACGATTTTGATATTTTTCGTAACAAATGACTGACCATCGGGACAAAAAAGTGTTATTAAGGTTTTTTGTTCCTAATTATATAATGAATCGATCCCAATTGGTTTTTTCCTTGCGTTTTGTAGTGGTCGGTCAACTCGTTTTTTTGTGCATCTTTTTGCACCGCTCGCCTATTAGTACGGAGGTGTTTCCTCAGTTGACAGTGGTCAGTCAGACATCCTACTGTTAAACGTAAGTTTTTCATGGTCATCGCCAAATATTTCTTCGGCACCAACTTCTCATGGCCGCCCAGAGTGATCCTGGCAAGACTGCATCCTTTAATACCATCTCTTAAGGAATTGATCATGGGTATAACGTTTGGCTAGTTCCGCAATTGTAGAATTCATTTTGTCTTTATTCGATACATTTTCAAAGTTGTGGATCAACTTAATATGGTAATCTCAATATTGTTAATTTTTTTTTGTTCCCCTGTAATTTTTTTCATTTATTACATTTTTCTCCGGAACGTGTGATATCAGAACTTTTATTTTCAGTAACTTTCCTGGCCCCACCTTAACACCTTAGGGTACATTAAGGTTCTGATTATAATATAACTTTCCCCGCCACTGTACCGGTACTGATGAGCAATTTTAGAAATCTCATTATATGGAAAACTCTGTTTATTAATTCTAGTAATGTATCCTCTCTTTTTGCCATCTAAACAATATTGTTGGTGTGACGAATTAATGCTAATGATATGATCATATTTAACTGTTTCTTCAGACGTTTCAATTTATGTAGTCGACACTTAGTTAGTTTCTGTTAATTGGGTTTGTTTGAAAGACTCATATTGAATATGTGTGAATATATTTTTGAATGAAAAATTGAGTAATTGAGTGATTGTATTTGACGGGGGCAGTGGAAAAGTAGTGCAAGTAAATAATCAAATCAACAAGTTAATTCAAGAGTTTGGCATTTTATCAAAAAGTTGAACAATTATTTGATGTTTTTGGAATACTTGACATTGCAAACTTGTACAATTTTTTCATACCTTATCATTTGAAGTAAACTAAGTACAAGTGATATACAGTAGCAGTAGCCATTTTTGACTCATCAACTCATTTCGCGAAGTTTGAAGGTATGGTGTCAGGATAAAGATCAATTTGTTCTACTGCGGATACTTTATTCAAAACTAGCTGGCCCGGCGAATTTCTTTTCACGATCTAAGAAGCTGACTTGACTTGAAAAAAATTTTTCGGATATACCGTGCAAATCCGCACTATACCTGATGAAAAAGAAAAAGTACTTAGTATTTTTAATAAGAGTGACCCAAAAGTCTGGTCACAATTTATTATTCTGGTGCATATTTTATCAGCTGTGTACACGTGACTAAAGAGTCAAGAAAACAGTGTATTCCGTGTAAAATAATTTACATTCAATTATGTTTAAAAGATTAATTAAATTGAATTGTTCAGAAGTTTATACAGTGTGGAAACCACTTATGGAATAAAATTCTTTATATCATTATCTTAGAAATTTATAAAAAATGCCGAGAAATGCCAACTTTTGAATTGAGTTGTGCGTTATGTAAACAGAAATGTACGTGTACAGGGTGATTCACGTAAGTATGCCATAGTCGGTGTAGTTTTTTTAATGAAACACCCTGTATATTTGCATATTTTTGAAATCCTCTTAATGAAACGATTCCAACAAACTGAATAATGTATGGTCAATTATGAATTATACAGGGTGAAATTTTTATTTTTACAGTTATCAAACACATACATAAAATACCTACCTGATGTATTTGATTACATTAAAATAAATGCTCAAAATGTTCTCCACCTAGTTGTTGGCAATAGCACAGTCTCCTATAGAACTCCTCCTTTGTTTAAAGTTTGAGGTGAAATATTCCGTATTTCTGTAGTTATCCTGTATTTGAGGTCTACAATGCTAGTTGGTTGTGTTGCATATACTTTGTTCTTGAGATAACTCCACAGAAAAAATCTAACGGCGTAAGGTCTGGCGATCTAGCTGGCCACCCAATAGTACCTCTTCGTCCAATCCATTTATTGGGGAAGATTTCATCTAAATAAGTTCTTACCATTGAAGCATATTTGGGTGTTGCCCCGTCTTGCTGGAACCTAACATTTTCATTCGGTAAGCTAGGATCTATTGCGTTGGGATATAAGTTTGCCAACGCAGGAATAACTTCAATTCTAAGCATATTTAAATATTTTTGTGCTGTCAAATTTCCATCTATAAATATAGGACCAATAATATGGTCGCCTATGATACCGGCCCAAACGTTCATCTTTTGAGGGTACTGAGTGTGTGTCTCACGCATCCAATTAGGATTCTCTGCTGACCAATATCTACAGTTCTGTCGGTTTACCTTTCCATTCAATGTGAATGTTGATTCGTCATAAAAAAGAATGGTACCAAGAGCTATCTCATTTCTGTTCAGCTTATTCATCAATCTTTCGCAGAAATCCATTCTACGATCTGTATCGTCTTCTGTTAACTCGTGCACAAAAGTTAATTTGTAGGGATCATGTTTTTATTTATGAAGACATCTTAGAACAGTTGTATGACTAACATTATTTTCATGGGCAATTTGACGTGCACTTGAAGTTGGATTCTCTTCGACAAAATATCCACTTTCACATCATCTTCAACGAAGTGTGATTTTCTTTTCAATGGTTTGACATGTCCAAGTTCTCTAAATTGAGCATTAATTTTAGACACAGTACTTTGTGAAATATTAGGCAATTCGGGATATGTGTGATTGAATAAGTTTGCCACTTCAACTTGACTTCTGCAGTTATCCCCGTACCCGATCATCATTAAAATCTCAATTCGTTGAGTCCCAGTTAAATATTTCATTGTTATGTCGACAAGGAAAGAGTGTTTGACAAAGTTTTTACTTTTTCAATATAAACTGTCAACACATCAACAACTGACAGAATAGAAAACAATCCACATTATTTACCGATTCCAAACAATCCACATTATTTACCGATTTTGTCTAATTATTGGCGTTCTTAGGCAATTTTTAGGTATTCATGATAAAATTCATGGGCATAGCAGGTTTTGTTTAATATACAAATACGTCTAATAATTAGTTAGTTTAGATTTTTGATAAATCCATATTTAGCTAATTTGAAAAAGTACCAATATTTCAAGCGTAATAAATTATTAATTTTAAAGTTCCACCCTGTATAATTCAAAATTGACTTTAGTTTGTTGGAATCGGTTCCTTAAGAGGATTTCAAAAATATGCAAATATACAGGGTGTTTCATTAAAAAAACAACACCGACTATGGCATACTTGCGTGAATCACCCTCTACATTTAAATTTATGTTTACATAACGCACAGCTCAATTCAAAAGTTGACGTGTCTCGGCATTTTTTATAATTTTTTATTCCATTTATTCCGTAAGTGGTTTCCACACTGTATATTCTTATGCTCGTGATTTAATTGATTTTGTGAGCTATTTGAATTAGTCCACCTCTCATAATAGCTCATTAATTCTTATATCGATTTCAATTATCTTCAAATCTTTGATTTGATACTTATTTTCACTTTTTGACGTTTCACAATTACAAATGTAACACGTTATCAACCATTAGGTACCACAGTTGTCATTTTTATGAGAAAAATGCTATTGTAGGTATAGTTCCAATTGAAATAGATAAAGCTTTCGAATGTGATAATAGAAATGAAATGCATGGAAAAGAAATGTTACCATTTTTTTGAAGAAAATTGATATCTTCAAAAATATGCCTTCATTTCAGGTCTGAATCTATATTTAACTCTTAGCACTCAAGGTTTTATATTGGTACTTATGTTTGTAGTTTAGTTAAATAATATTACCATTATAAATATAACATAAATAATTTCAACTTGTCCCTACACTGAAATGAAAATAACTGACAGCTTCAGTCTAGTCTGCAAGATCACTTTTTAATCATTAAATGAAAAAAATATGCATTTAAAATTTTTTTATTCAACTACCAAACTACTAATGGCTAGAATATGTAACAGAATCCATGCAGCTACAGCAATTATTGCAACGCAAATAAACCTAACCACTGCCCTGTGCCCTATTTGATGGAACTATAACACTGTGTATGAATTTTCACTTCCTTCCTATACTTTTTCATTTTTATTCCTTTCTCATATCTTATTCCTTTCCAGGCCATTTTATTCACCTTTCCTGTTCTTTTATTTCAAATCTTTTATTATTCCCTCTCCTTTTCTGTTTTGTCCTGAGCCTTCCTGTCGAGTCCCGGCATTCTACTATACTTCAAATTATTCTACATTTTATTAGAGTGTCCATTTCAAGGTATAATTGTAGAAAACTGCAATTCTCAGAACATTATTTCCTTCTTGAAATTTGCGAACATTTCTCACTAACTGTAAGAATTTTTTGTTGAAATAATTTGTATAATATGTTCATAAAAAAGTGGTGTTAGCGAATTAAAAAAAAACTTCTGAAAAAAATCGTTGGTAAAAATTTGAAACGCAATATGAAATCCGTTACTATCGATTACTAAGATTTTAATCAAAATGAATATTTTTTTGAATGTAGATTCATCTTCTAATCTAATACAAAATAACGAAGAATATAAATACTTTAAACTCCGCTTTAAAACTGAACCGCATCACATTGTTACTGTTTTTTGCTGTCAAGTATTCACTTCACTGTTTTCGATCGGACATCTGCCTGATGCAGACCGCATTTTCCTATCGTGATTCGTCAATGCTCGGTAATGAGAAGATTCTGTCATTTCGAACCCATTGTGACAGATGTTTTCAACTCGAATCGAGTCACCGTATATTTTTTTCCTTTCATTCGATTACCATCTACTATTATATATCCAGAGGTGGTTGAGAAAATTATTGGATCTATTTAATTTATACTCGTTTTACATATACGAGGTGCGTACAAATGCTTTTTAAATCAAATTCACACAACTGCGAAATACATAATTATACGGAGTGAATCGGAAATATGGAAGATAAAAGCATGCATAGCAGGAGTATTGGTGTGTAAAGTAATAGAGAGATATTGCAAGGTATATTTTTTGGGTTCATCTAATAAGTGGAAACGTTAGTTTGGCATATAAGCAGTATTAGACACTTTAAGCAAACCGTAAAATTATCTGAGAATCCGTAAACGTATACTACCTTAACGTATAGATTTACGTTCACAGAAAATTATCCTTTAAAACAGCATCAATCAACCCATACTCATACGAAACAGATGACGCTAGGATTTCTAACCTCAAAAAAGTTGTCAATTCGTCAATGTTGCTCTAAATACCTTGCTGTCAATTTAAACTGATTCATAATTTATTCAAAGTATTTAGATTTGGACACCGCATTGGTTGATAATTTCATTTTGACAATGATTTAAAACAAATTTTGAATTTATATCATTAATTGATTCTTGAGATTTACCTATATAAAACATGTGGTAAAAATATAATTTCAAATACTCAAAAAATAAATGGAACCATATAATTCAGTATATTAAAGTATCATGTGACATTACCTTTAGAGATGACCTCTGATAAAAGGCCATGAATTACAATAATTGAAATATAGACTGAATAGAAAATTTAAAAAATGAATTATCTCGTTTTATACCGTTTTACGAAATAACAAACAAATACTGCTTTTTATTAAACGAATGTCCACAGATTATTATATTTATGTCGAATGTGACCAGTAGGTACCTAATATTGTTTTTCGGAGTTCTTACAGTGATATAATTAGGGTTGAGGTGGATTCAATGCCCTGTTAATACTCGTAGTACATTCGCATATGCATGTTATGATTTGTGTGTCTTCATTATTCTTTTATTCACTGTGTTATTTATAAGATACGACAAATGGATTCCTATACAAAACTGTCAAACGCGAGCTTACTTCTTTACCAAATAGCGTTCATGAAAAAGAATAACAGATTTGGAAAGGTCGTTCAAAATGAGCACAAATGCACTCTTAATTCTCTTAAATTTGCTCTGGTTTAATGAAAAAATGGATAGTTATGTTTAAAAAAAGTCGAATTCCCTTTTCATATCACTTTTGAATACTACCAACCTTGTAACGAATAGCCAGCAGGTTAAGGGCACGGGAAATTTGAAAGTTAAACCTGAAGTATGGCGGTTCGATTCGCCGCTGTGGTGAATTTTTTTTTCTTGCTTTTCGTTCCTTTTGAAAATTTTTGTCTAGAAAACATTAAATTTAAAATAAAGCAAAGTTATTTGTCTCAAAAATTTATTTATTGCGGAACTTTCATGGTCGTTTGTGACACTGTTTAGCAGAAAACGGAGAACAATTGCATTTAATTAAATCAATAAATGTTTTAAAAAAATAACTGCTTTATTTCAAATTTAATGATTTACAGACAAAAATTGTGAAAAAAGAATTAAAAACAAAAAGAAACTGATTCCAGTACAGCGGCGCACCGAACCACCATACTTCAGGTTCAACTTTCAAAATTTCCGTGCCCTTACCCTTCAGGGCTGTTCGTTACGATGTTAAAAGTATTCGAAAGTGATATGAAAATGGAGTTCGACTTTCTTAAACATAACTGTCCATTTTCCCATCAAACCAAAGCAGGTTTAAAAAAATTAAATGTGCATTTGAACTTATTTTTCAACGACCTTTCCAAATCAGTTATTGGAACTTTAGTTCTTTACGTCAGGTTATGTTTGAGCGACCGGGGGTCGCGACGCAAAAGATCTGACCGTTACGTTACGTTATGTTACGTTGCTCCGTTATGAACCTTGCTTGCGTGCGTGTGCTCTCTCCTGAGTCTCTCTCTCGTTTACGAAGCAGCGATTCATATGCTTCGGCCGTGGAATCGAGCCCGGGCCGCCCGCGTGGAAGGCGAGCAATCTACCACTGAACCACCGATGCAAAGCTGGTATTCGCAGTGCTGGTGATCTACTTGAACTTGTTCGGATGAATTTTTTTGTTTATTTACAGCATCGGTTGTCAGGACGGTAGGTTGTGTTTACTGGTTTCTAAGTTTAACACGTCGGTAAGTGATTTACTTACCGTTCAGACGTCGAAAAGTAATAAATAGCATAAAAACAATTTCACCAAAATGCAAAATATATTTTACACTGATCGAGAAGTATAAATGTCACTTCTGACATTTCGTTCATTTCGAAGAAATTTAAATTAATTCTTTCGGAATTGATTTCAATACGATCGCGCAAAAATGGTGATGATGGCTTAACCGCCGAAAGCGCTTTGCAATTTTATAATAAAAATTTTACACAGAATACAAAAATGTTTTCTTGACAAAAATGGTATAAGCATCTCGAACGTTAAGGGTAATTACAACGTTTACATGTAGACTCCTCTCGTAAAATTGGACAAAATGATATAAGGATTAAGGGGTCTCTAGCACATTTACTTTTCGAAATACAGGGTGTTGAAATTTTGAAAACTTGAATGTTTTAATTCGATAACTTTAAAATGGATGGATGAATTGATTTGACATTCGGCAGGTTGTTTTTAAATGTAAAAGGGCATATTTTGATAGAAATAGTAGTTTGTGCTACTAGTGTGGATATGATGGCCATATCGCACGAGGACGAAGTTTGAGCACAACGCCGTAGGCAATCGTTCAAGTGCGATATGGACAATCCACACGAGTCGAACAGCATATTTTTTCTACGACCCACTTAAGAAAAAATCTAGAAAATAAAAATTTCTAGAAACTGTAATATAACTTCAAATTAAAAATTTAACAATTCAATTTTATGTTTCCACTAATTTTTTTGTGGTAAACGTACAGTTCTTGAATGTCCAATTTGTATAATGCTACGGTTTCTCTTTTTAAATATACGATGCTGTTATAAGTACCATTATTTATAATAATGAATATTCTGCTGAATATTTCAAACGTCCACCTGTGGTCGTTATTAATATCAAGCAGAATAATTATTTAAAAATAAAATTAACAATAAAAAAAACTTCTTCACGGGGAATCGAACCCGGTCTACCGCGTGAGAGTCTGGTTTGCTTACTACTCGACCACCGAGGAATATGCAAATTGTTTATCTATAACGTCAGATGTATTACATAATTTTCGCTTAAAAGGAACTGAAGCTCCTACCGTGTGTCCCGCGACACGTTCTACCTTTTTATTTTTTATTAACGCTATTTGGTAGAAAAGTTACTTCTCGTTTGACAGTTTGTACAGGAATCCCTATGTTGAATCTTATGAATAACACAGAGTGTGTAATTTACAACAGCACTACATTTCAAGTTTCCATCTTTACTAAAATTCGAGGGAAAAAAGAAAACAACAATTACCTACATTCAGCTACTTTTAAGGTGAGCTGAGGAATTTTTGTCATAGGAAAAATCTATCCTACGTACAATGACCCTTTTGTTGAATTGGTTATTCATTTATTGCATTCGATACTTTCTTATTATGCAAAATTCCGAAGGTAAACTGGACAGGATGTTAATCGTACATAATGGTAGATTTAAAATTTTTCTTAATCCTTCATTCAAGGAAAACTTTGGAAAAGTAAAAATAACCTTTTGTCCGTGGTATTTTTTTTAACATAAACTCCCGTCGATAGTCTCCAAAAGACATTTGGTTTGTGTATTATGCTGGAATCTTTTAAGGTCAACAACTGTCTTTTTTCATTCAAAATAATAATGGTGTGTGAATATTTAAACATAAATCATGAGATGAGATAAACTAAAGTGTACTAACAAAAAAAATCAATTAAAATACCAAGTCTATAGCCATACATCAAGCTCAGTTCTTTCTTATCGAGTTGCAACAATAAAGACCTTCTTTCACGCAAGACTTTTGTGTTTAAATGAACTTAAAATGCCGCGAAAGAGTAAAAGGAGACTAAAAAATACATCAACATGCAATATTAAAAAAAATTGTTTGCATTATAACCAACCTGTACGTTATTATTATTATTAATGTCGTGGCAGATAATATGAGTATGGAATTTTCGAGTCTTTTCTCATATTTTCTAAATTTTCTGCATTTGATATTTTACCTTAAGTAATAATTTTTAGACTGAGCCAAAAAAATCGAATATATTTTTTCAAATGGTGAAAGTTAAGGCCTCTAATATTGATATTATGATATATTTCTAGAGCTCGTGAATCATCAATCTGAACATATCTATATACGGGGTGGCGCATTAGAAACAGTCCACCTCACATATTGTTGCCGGGGAGGTTTTTGCGGCAAACTCCGAGACACGTAGATTTTGTTTTTGAGGGAGACAACTTTTGATAGTTATCTTATGGTTGTACGGTCATCCTCCTAAAAGGGGTGACTACCTCTTCGAGAATCTTCAATGGCATGGGGGGTCGAGTAGCACATAATTTGCAAGGTATTTCGATTCTCTTTGAAGACATGCTACCATTTTTGTGTTGAGTGTTAAAATTAATGACTAAAACCAGCTGGAAGTGTTAGTGAAAGAAATAAGAAAAAAGTTGTCAGAAAAGTTTAAATCAAAGTAAGTGTTCAAATTATTATCCGTTCACTGTATTTCAAACAGTAATACAGTATTTGTTCAACACTGTTCCGAACAGTTTGTAGCATGAAACGTGAACTTTGCGTTCAGCCTTCCAGCGTTTATTTTTATAAATGACTTCCTTGAGAATTTTGATTTTTGGTGAAATAGTCTATCTATATACAGTGCTATTAAAAAGTCCCCTCCCCCTCGTATCTTTTGAATGGCTACACTTACATTAATAAAATTTGGAGGGTGAAAATAAAGTGTTGTAAACTTCTCTACGAATGTTAACAGGTTACGTAATAGTAATAGATTACGTCACAGTGCCACTCTGACCAATAATTTTAAATAGGAGCTTATGGCAAGTTATATATCGTTTGAAAGGCATTGACATTGGCTACATAGCCATATTAATTTTGTTTAGGCTTAAACTAATTTTGACGAATAAATCAAATAAATATCAAAATTATTATTTCACGTTTAATTATTGAAGATTTTTCAGTCCGACTATGGTTAGTTGTCAAAAAATTGACGTTTTTAATTTAATAGTATTTGTTGCTTTGTAAAGTTTTTCTAAATAGCTTGAATATTTAATTTTATTATTGTTTAACGAGACGTTTGAGAGTTTACATAGGCAAAATTGTACGTACTCAAGCCGACAAAGTAGCAGCTATCTTAATAATTGGTAAATCTAGAAATAATCTCCATGAAGCGGAACGTTTATTTAATGAGAGATACCCAGATCGCCTATCTCGAGAGCTCATTTGAGGGAGCGGGTCCATTGAACTATAGGGAAACACGAATTTTTGACTGATTTTGCGAAAAATCGATAGTACTCACCTATTTTGAGAATGATCCGTCAAAAAATTTGCGGGTTATACACAATTTACAAAGAAAAATCCAAAAAAAGATTTTTTTTCGCCACTTGAGACCACTTTTTGGCATGATATTTCATACAAAAAACAGTTTAAGTGTATTGCTCTGTACATGAAAGTGATCAACAACATGTGTTCTCGCTATCTATGAAAAAAATCCAATTAGATTCTTCATAATATTGTTTAAAAACCACTTTTATAAATATATATTTGACAGGCAACCAGTTTGGATATAAATAATTTTAATAATAATCGCATACACAGATATGCAACCTACAAAGCATAGAACAAAATACAATACTTTGTAGCGTAGCGTGGTTGCCAGCTGTAATCGACTACTCGACAATCATGCTACATGACTATTAAGATACGAAATTAAATATTGTATCGGACTATATTTTTAGTTAGATTCATTCAAGACAAACCCAAGAACATATATGATTTTATATATGATGATATTTTTATATTGCGTATTTGAAGAAGGGGAAACAAATATATAATCATTGTATTCAGCCTTCCCCTCAAAAAATATCCAATACTTTGTAATCCACATCAAGTTATTCCAGAAGGGGAAGGGCATATAATAATTGGATTCACCCTTCCCCTTCTAGAATAACTTGATCATTCTAGAAGGATAAGGGTACAACGTATTGGATATCTTTTGAGGGCAAGGCAAATGCCTTGCCCTTAAAAGATATTCCAGAAGGGAAAGAGACTATATAATTGGATTCACCCTTTCCCTTCTAGAATAACTTAATCATTCTAGAAGGGGAAGGGTGAATCCAATTATTATATTCCCTTCCTCTTCTGGAATATCTTTAGAGGGCAAGAGCAATCCAATTATTATATTTTTTTCCTCTTCTTGAATAGATTGATGTTCATTACAATGCATTCATCCCTCTCATCCAATACTTTCTAAGATGAAATTAGAATGCAATAATTAATTAATATTTTAAAAATATCATGATTCTCACGTAATCGTTTTCAGCTGGCAACCATGTCACACATTATGCTAGAGGCGCTAGAGCTTCTATGTCATTTGTCATTTGATTTAATTGTTTTCATACAAATTTGTAGCCTGTCAAATATATATTTATAAAAGTGGTAATTTAAACAATATTATGAAGAAACTAACTGAAATGTTGTTATAATTAGATGGAACACATGTTGTTGATCACTTTTCCGTACAGTGCAATACATTTAAACTGTGGTTTGTATAAAATCACTAGTCCAAAAGTTATGGCTCAAGTGGCGAAAAAAAATCTTTTTTTGGATTTTTCTCAGCAAAATATGCGTAGCCCGCAAATTTTTTGACGGATTATTCTCAAAATAGGTGAGTGCTATCGATTTTTCGCAAAATCAGTCAAAAATTCGTGTTTCCCTATAGTTCAACGGACCCGAGGAAGCTTCTTCACAAGTTTGAAGCAACAGGTAGTGTTCAAGATGCCAAACGATCAACATTTAGTGTTGGTAAAAAAATTGATATAATTGCTGAAATGGTAGTAAACCCTTCTTCCTCTTCAACTAAAGTTGCGTCTATCTGTGAAGTAAGTAAAAGTACAGTACAGAGAGTGTTGGCTAAAAATAAATTTCATCCATACAAGTTAAAAATGGTGCACCACCTTTCGAATGACGACCCCGACAGAAGACTCGAATTCTGTGAATGTATGACAAATAAAATTAGTCAAAACCCTCATTACACAAAAACAATTTGTTTCAGTGACGGAAGTAATTTTTGCCTCAATGGAAATGTGAATACACAAAATGTAAGGTATTGGAGTGACACAAACACACCTTCCGTGAACAACATACTCAATTTCCAGAAAAAGTCAATGTTTGGGCAGGTATTTTGGAAAACTACATAGTTGGTCCTGTTTCCCCAAATTCAAATTTAAGCGGTGAAGTGTATCTGGAGATTTTACAAAATGCAATTGAGCCGTTAATTCTAGAAATTCTGGAATATAATCCAGATGAATTCGGCCATCTGGAAATAACATTTCAACAAGATGGTGCACCTGCACATTATTATGGTGCAGTAAGACGTTACCTGGATGAAGAGTATCGAGGTAGATGGATCGGCCGGCGAGGTCCTATAGAATGGCCACCTCGGTCACCAGATCTGACACAATAACATTTTTTTCTATGGGGGTACTTGAAATCCAAGGTTTATACTACGACACCAGATAGCATTGGCGTTTTGAAAGAAAGAATTATTGAAGAATGCAATGCAATTTCAGCTGACACATTCGAACGAGTACGGCAAGAGTTTACTAATAGGATGTATTACTGTCAGGAAGTATACGGAGCACATTTCGAACACTTTTTATGAGAATCCATTGTCGATATATAATAATTTATCCGTAAAAATTAGTTTGAACCCAAACAAAATTAATATGGATATGTAGCCAATGTCAATGCCTTTCGGACGAGATATCACTTGCCATAAGGTCCTATTTAAAATTATTGGCCAGAGTGGCATTTGTGGTGGAATAAACTAGTGATCAAAAAATCAATATTCTTGAAGTATTTAACCGCGGAATTTAAAATTTTGAAGAATCCTTAAATGAGAATGAGGAAGGTTAGGTCTTCTCTCATCGTCTGTCGACAAAGCAAGTTTGGAACTGTGCACTGTACAGAATCCATTTGATAATTTTAGCACTAGTTTAAAAACAAAAGATGCCGTTTTATTATAAGAATCTGGATTACTGGTATATTTTTTCTAACTATAATTGTTACTTCTTCATTTTAAAATTTCATAGTGAAAAATTTAAATTTATTAAGTACCTATTTTCTGAACAAAATGGCTACCCATTTTGGAACCACATGGTTTAACCCTTTTCTCTCATATCTAGCCAAGTTTAATATTAGATATTTTTAGTTTCATATGATTGCTTCTTTTTTTTCAATATAAATCAGATATTTGTCCAGAACGAATCCTTGTTCAATCATTAAATTGTATTTATTGAGCTGGACAGATATCCTTATGAGTCAAGTATTTTTTTGTCACATCTTCTTATACCGGTATACCGCAAAAGAGATTACCAAAAGAAACACCGGTAATAAAATTCACATCCTTACAGATAGTAGACAAGCACTACTAGCCCTGAACAGACCACGTATCACATCAGGCCTAGTAGTGGAGTGTCACCTGTCCCTGATCGAAGCCTGTAGCAACAACGAAGTCACTCTAGGCTGGATCAAGGGCCACAGTAAATCGAAAGGTAACTACATTGCCGACGCACTAGCCAGGAAAGCAGCCTTCCAAACACTCTTGGGACCTGGCACTTTCATTGGTCTGTCGGCGTCGGCTATCATTGACCTAATAAAGAAACACTCCCTTGATAAGTTTAATGGTTGATGGGACGATGCAGACGGTTGCAGGCTTGCCAAGAAACTGCTGCAGTATCCGGAAAGCAAAGTAGCTAAAAAATACGTGAATATGAACAGACAGAACCTTCGGACAGCCATGGGTATTCTGACCGGTCACTGCCACTTACGAAAACACCTCTACAGACTGGGTCTGTCTGGCACTTTAGTCTGTAGGGGATGTGAACAGGAAGATGAGACTGTCGAACACATTCTTTGTGAATGTCCGACACTCTCTCAATTTAGGTTTTTTGTATTCGGCGAGTACAGGCTAACACAAGCCAGCATGAGGGAGCTTACTTCCGGCGACGTTATCACCTACTTCAAACAAGTAGGTTGGATGACGAGCCAAAATGAAGTCTGAACCTCAGAAGGATACTTTGTGGGGGTCACCCACCCTTCGAATTCTCACAGATACAGATACCGGTATAATTTTTATAGCACAGTTGTTGGAGTACCTAACAGTTTCCTGGCATAAAATTTCCTGGAATACAGTTCCTGGGAGACAAATAGTCCCCAGAAGTTTCTAAAATACAAGTTCCCTCGAGACAGTTTCCTTAAATAAAACTTTTTGAGACAAACAGTCCCAAGCAGAACAACAATCTCTTGTACTACAACAGTCCCTGGAGTACCTACTATTAGTTCCGTTCCTTGGAATAAAACAGTCCATAGAAGTCATACGCCCCAAAAGATTCCTCAAAGTTCCAATAGTTAAAGTACAACTCATCTGGACTTCATCCTCACGTTTTAGTGTGCTAAGTATTATTTTCATTGCTTACTAACCCTTTTTTTATTGTAATTTCACTATAGAAATTATATACATTTTTTTACTTCGATAGTTTAATTTCCTACACAGAAACGTTAAGTTCTTTTTATTTTTTTTGTGAATTAATAGATTAAAATTTAGATAACCTTTGAATTTGATTTTGTTTCTAATTTTCTTTTAGGCACCCTAAAATTGCTTCTTCTTTTTTTTCTAGTTTTGCTAAAATTAATTTTTTTCTTAAGATCAATAAGGTAACAAAGCCCTGCGAACTGGCTTAGTTTACTACCACATTTAATTGGTTAGTTAGGCAAGAACCTGCGGTATATTCACCATCATTTTTTTTCAACGTCAATCAACAATACTTGTTTCATTGGCGTCCAGCATTTAACTAAATTTGTTTCAAGCATAACAGGAGTTATTCCACCACATGCCACAGTTATCCGGTGGCGAAGATCTTCTAAAGAGTTCGGTGGCGTTTTGTAAACATTACTTTTCAAATTATAATGATTCCATGGAATCTATAATAATATATTCTTGAAGAAGATTAGATTCCTTTCGAAAAAGTTCTTTGTGAATTGTTGCCAAATGAATCGTTTTCATGTACTTATGCCTGAAAATTGAACCGATCTTTCAATTTAATTTTTTAACTTCAATATTCAAATCTGCATAGGAAGCTTTTTTGTGGAGAATTTAGTTTCCCTGAAAAATATGTTTTTAGAATTTTATTCAGGTTAATAGGTTAATCATTTACGAGTTCTCTCTTGAGATGAAAATTGCGAATATTGTGAAAAACCATAAGACCCCGTGATAGATCTTCATATCGATATTAAGAGCTCTAACTCTCAATATAATTTTTTTTTGTCATCATAAATGATAATTTCAAAGTACCATTTAAAAAATATCCGATTTTTCTGGTCTAAAATAATCGGAATAATTTGATAGGACCTTCAAAAACGTTTCGTCAGGCAAAAAAACTCGATTGCCTGAAGGTCTCTAGCTACTATTCGGGAAATAATCTTCGTTAAAGCGCTACAGTCGTGGATTGTATCACTGCAGAGTACCGTATTCTGAATATAACAATTTTTAGGAAAATCCTGGAACAATATTCCTGCTCATCAATAATTAATAACCAATCATTCCCCGTATATCAACAAGCATAACTATATACTTATTTAAAAACAAATGATAATCCGCCCCTGCTATGTAACTGTTTGCAAAATCAAGACTTCTTGTGAAATAATTTCTACGTTGACAACGTACTTGTTCTCGAAAAGGAATCTACATTTTTCACATCACATAATAAGACTTTGACAGTTGACATGTCTTTAAAATGAGACCTCTTCTATCACTCAATCGCGTGGAATGTTTTGTTTCTTCCTATTTCCATACTACTCTGTGCTATGTACGCAAGACGAGAATTTAATGCCAGTTAGTATAATATGTAGAGTTATTCCGAATACTAAATTTATTTAGATCATTTCAAAGTTATAGTATTCAAAACACATAATAGGTGCCTTTGGTGGGATTGAAATATTTTCGCTTAAGAAACAATAGTAGTAGAGGAAAGTCACCAAATATGGAATAATATCCTAATATGGAATGCCTTCATTTCTCTAAGACTATAAGTATGAAACGCAACACTCGACCATCTTCTGTTTAATTCGGTCTACTAACTATCGCACCCACACCATCGAGTCAGTTGCGCGAATGCTTCACGAGTGGCAGGCGTGTTTTGTTTTGTTGTCGTGTAGAAAATTTTAAAGGTAAGTAATAAACGGGTATTACCAGGTGTTATGTTTGTTTACGTTCGTGTTATACTATTTAGTATATCGGTATTATGTATATTTCACCATTTTGTCATCTTTTGTCATTAAAATATTGTGACTTTGAAAAATTTTTAGAAGAGTTTGAACTAGTATAAAAATCCAAATATGGACAGTCGTCGGTGTCTAATTATGGAATATTAAATTAAATGCTTGATGTGTGGGCTCTGGGCACATTATGATTGTGCTGATCCAGAGTTTGATACTTGGATCTGTGACTTTTGCAAGTAATTATGTAACTTCTTCCATTTATCACAATATATTATATTTATTTAATTGATCTCAAAGATATTAATGTCCATTTTTGTTATTGTTATCTTGATTTATGCTTATATTCCATATATGGATACCTATTCTATATTTGGTTACTCATTTGTGATTTTGTTTTAGATTTTAAATTGAAAACTAATATATTTGATCAAAGGCTGTTAATTACTACATATAAATGTATGACTGATTAGTAAAAACATTAAACTGATTTAATTTATATAAAGTTTTTTTTATATCCCAAAAACAAAATGGTATTCCATATTTGGTGACTTTCCTCTATATTACATACACCAAGGTGGTGAAGACTATTAATATTGACCGAGCACCAAAATTATTTCGCGATTGGCTTTGCACCGAGAGGAATAAGGTGCGAGGCTTATAAATATCTTCACCGCCGTGGTGTAAATACAATTTTTTCCACTACTAGCAAAATTTAAGACAATACTTTGAGATAATTCACAAACGCACCACCAGAAGCGTTTATCCTGTCGTCTGACTGACAATTGCACTGTTCATTTTCGATATATTATGTATGTACTCGTTATGTCATCAGTCATTTTTGGTTTCGCGCGAATTTTAAACTAATGGCATTTTTATTCAAATAATTTCATCTTCATAGGTTATTTCCAGCAAATATATTAAAGACAATCTCCTGGGTATACAAAATTAGGTTGCACAAGTTTTTGTTGAACTACTATACCTGAATTCTCAAAATATTCGAATGTGTCCATTATTGACCTATAGGTTAATAATAGAAAAACATATTATATCTTTGTTCACTTGTTTTTATAGAATTTGCGTGGGAGGAAGGAAAAATAACTTGCTTAATTTACCGCTTAAACGTGAACTCGATCGGGTGTCCCTTTTAGTCCAAGATCCGAACTATGGTAGTCCTCCACCGACGTGTCAACAAGATGAAAATAATATTTTATTGATTAACATTATTATTTATTAGATTTATAAAAAATTATGTTTTCTAACTTCGCCGGCTTGTCTAGCCAAGAAAAAAAAACTCTAGTGGAGAGTTTTTAATATAAATACAACTTGCAGCACATCAGTAGCTTACCATTTTCTTGTCTCTATTACCTGGCAGCTGCGAATTAATGTTTTAGTAACTGTCATCTGTCAATGAAACGAGAAAGAAAATAAAATAAAATATATTGTGACAAAATTGTATACAAAAAACATCTATTCAATATATCCTCCCCCAGCTTTACATCATCTCTTAATTCTCTTTTCGAATTTTTGTGAGTATTTTGCAGCATTTCTGAGGTAGTTTCGTTAACGGCATCAATCAATCAAGCCCCATAAAAAAATCTAAAATAGTTAAATCGAGGGATCGGGACAGAAAAAACATTGGTCCATAAGGTCCCATCTATCGCTCAGGAAAATATTTATCCAGCCATCCTCAAATTAGCAACGTCGAATGTGACGAACATCCACCATGTTCAAAGTACATTTTACGCCATTGCTCTTAGGAATATTTCCTAATTAAGGTATCAAGGAGTTGTCCAGCAAATACAAATATATCTCCTGATTTTATGTATCTTCCAGAAAATACGGTCCGATTAGTCGACCCGGTACAACCGCACACAGAACATTTACTTTTTTGGCAAATTTACTATTACAGTTAATCCTGTAGCTGGAATTTTCACTAGCAAATATCGACAATTTTGGGAAGAAGCGACTCCGTTTGTTGTAAACGTTGCTTCATCAGTAGACAAAATACTATTGTGAGAGAATCGGTCATGCATACCTTTTTCACCCATCATCGCATAAAAGTCCAACCTTGTGTCATAATCATAATCTTGTAAGATATGAATAAATTTCTGTTTGAATGGATGAGTTTTATGTTGCTCAAATATTTTCTGTAAGTGACTCTTGCAAAATCCAACCTCCACTGCTCTTTTTCATAGACTTCCCTTATCGAATGGCAGCTGATTTAAAGTTAAAGGAGCAGGAACACGACTCCGCATTCTTCGCCCAAGCATGTCCCAAACATGTTCTATGGGGTTGGTAAGTGGGCTTAACGCTAGCCAGTTCATAACAGGAATGTTTACCTCGCTTAAAAACTGTTGAGTGATTCTCGCAGTTTGAGGTCTTGCGTCATCATGCATAAGAAGAAAGTCATTTCCAATAGAATCAACATAAGGGACAGCAAAATCTTGGAGAACGTCCTCAATGTACCTTGCAGCAGTTAAGGAGCCTCTCGGAAGGATGTACAATTTTGTGTGTGCCTCCAGAGAAATTCCGGCCCACACCATAACGGATCCCCCTTGATTTCCTACCCTAGTGCTGAAGGTACATTCAGCAAAACGCTCGTGTGGCCATACTCTCTCACGGCCATCTGGAGACCGTAAGCTAAATCTGGACTCGTCAGTAAATAAAACGTGCCCCCATTCATTTTCACCCCAGACCCCAGTGCTCATGAATTCTGGCGAACTTAAGTCGTGCAACACGATGCCTAAGACGTTCTGGGCCTGTCGCAGGTCTACGACTGGTTGATTTCTGATTTCAACAGCTGCAGCATGACGATTTCGTAGACTTTGTAAGGTGATAAAACGATCATCACGAGCGCTAGTTCTGCGTTGAGGATCAGTTCCAGGTCGTCTATTGAAAGCTCCAGTTTCCAAAAAACGAGTAAAAATACGGTGCACAGTGCTATTGGATACATTATACTGTCGGGCAACATAATATCGTTCACTCCTCCCATCTTGAAGCAACGCAAGCAGCCGCTGTTTCGGGATTAACAGATATATTTTTTAGATTAAATAAATGTATATCACTATAGATTAAATGAACGCAGCACAAATTTAACACGTATCTGTCACGTTGGATCTGTCACATTTCTCAAAATTCATGGCCAACTATGCACTTGCACATTACGGCCAAGTAATAAGATTTATGGGGTTTATTATTTCAACTCAAATGAACTTTTTTACTCCAAATAAAGGTTCAATTGTTGTTAAAAAATATTTTAAACATGTTATTTCATCTGTGTGTGAGATATTATAATAATAAAACATCACAAAGCATTAAAATTTGAAGTTTGCTTAAAAAAATTCAACTGTTTCGTTTTTCGTGCCGGTGAGTGTATAATGCTACGGTTTACTTTTTTAAATATACGATGCTGTTATAAGTAGATGTTGCCAGTCGGACTCCCTCATGAAGGGTACCGTACCATTATCTATAATAATGAATATTCTGCTAAATATTCCAAACGTCTACCTGTTGTTGTTATTATTATCAAGCAGAATGATTATTTAAAAATAAAAGTAACAATTAAAAAAAAACTTTTCACGGGAATCGAACCCGGGTCTACTTCGTGAGAGTCTGGTATGCTTACTACTGGACCACAAAAGAATATGCAGATCGTTTATCTATAACGTCAGATGTATTACATAATTTTTGCTTAAAAGGAACTAAAGTTCCTACCGTGTGTCCCGCGACACGTTCTACCTTTTTTTTTAATCCACACCGCGTAATGGGTGAGTACATCTGGATATTTTTGAGGAAATTTTGCAATTGCATACTGGTACCAAACTTCCCCAGTACCATAACATATATATTCTTTGTTGAACAGTTAACATTGTTGTCAAATATCTATTAAAGAATGATAATATCTTCTGTGAGTTCCTTGTGGCATTATTTATTATTTTTTCTCTTATTTTTTGGGAATCAAACCACAATAATGTTTTTTATTTTTTTATTCCGACGTTTCGGTAGCGTTCCAGCTACCGTTGTCAAGATTAACTAATAGTAAAATAATTTTTTGGTCCCTATCTGACACAACGAAAAAAATATGACAACTAGACAATCAATAATATTTTGAAGTTTAAGACTACAAAACTTTGTTGTCAAATTTTATTAAGGTCCATTCATAGTAGATCACATCTCTGGTAAAATGTGAAATAAAATATTTTATTTTATGACATTCCAAAGATATAATAGTCTACCAGAAATGGAATTCAGTGGAGTACACGTTCCAGGAACGGTTTTTATTGGGATAGCGCTTTTTTTCGCTTATTTTGGAAATGTTGTTGATAAAACGCGTTTGTTGTTACTTTTGTGTATGATTATTTTTGTTTTCAAAATATTTTCGTTGGGTCAGATAGGGACCAAAAATGATTTTATTATTAGTTAAACTTGACAACGGTAGCTGGAACGCTACCGGAACGTCGAAATAAAAAAATAAAAAACATTATTGTGGTTTCATTCCCAAAAAAATAAAAGAAAAAATAAAGAATGATAATTTGAAAATTATTTAAAAGTTACTTCGTGCAAAGATTCATACGGTTTTTATAAATCTGGCTATAAAATCAAACGGGTTTTTGGAAAACTTGAATATCATTTCATTTTATGGGGTTTCAGAACAAGCAAAACTTTTTATCATGAATGACATTTTTCACTAAAACTAATATTTAAACATTTTTCACCCATAAGATACCCCATCCGTGGACACGCTGTATATATTATAAACTTTCCACTGGAGTTTTTTTTGTTCGATAGACAAGCCGGAGGAATTATGGAAAGGTGATAATTATTTATAAATATTTTTCTAAGGAAACCATTAGGGCGAGTTGTATCAAACAACTAAACTCTGTTTAATGATGACTGATGTTTAGACTGATGGAAATGTTCATAATAAATATATCAATCAGCCACAGTCTAAACATCAGTTATCATTAAACCGAATTTAGATGTTTGATACAACTCGCCCTTAGGGGTTTGTAGAGGTTTATTTGGCGAAAATGTTAAAATAAAGATTTTGATTGAACCCACCAACATATTATTACAATATTTTGTAATATTTTAATTTTATTTTGAAAAAGTTATAGACAATCCTAGTAATAACAAAATTAAATCAAGGTTGTTATAATGTCAGAATTTATAATAAACTTTAATGGTTTTACTTAAAATGAAATTATTAATTTTGTTGAGATCTAGCTCAATTACAAAAAAAAACAAGAGACTTATATTCCTATCAGGGTGAACAGGTAGTAGGATTATAATTTCCAATTCGTGCAATTTTCCTTAAACCTTTTATACCAGTACTCCCAACATAAAATAAAAAACCAACGAAAATTAAAATGACAAATCATTTATTTAGTTGTTCTCTAAATGAAAATGAAGTGGAACGAGACATAATTAGATATAAGCGCAAATGAATAATAAGTGAAATAGTTACTAAAATTGAATAGTACTATTTCTTAATTTAAATATGAGATACCTAATTATAAACATAAATATATTTTTCTATGGTACATCTAGATAACGCACCTACAATATTCTATGAACTATGTCATTTGTCAATGAACAATCTAATTCTATGGTTGGAATCAAAGTTGGAATATTAAAGTAAAAAGCAACCTAAATAATAAATATTGTGATGCAAATAGTACAAAAATACCCAAAAATATAACACAATTACCAATAAAATGCACCTACGTAAAAATATTCAAATTTTACAAGGGCTCAGTGAGAAAATCCTCACCAGCAACATCAGACGAAGCAGGGAAAATTGTGAAGAAGCCTCCAAGCCTCACAGCAACACGAAGATTTTTATATCTACTTTGGTTACTCCAATAACCAAAAACGGACAACGGCACTTCTTAAAACTGGATATAAATACCCAAAGTATAATAATATGTAGGTATATTTACCAAATACAAGTTTGTTGAAACTTGTACAGTTTTTCTTTGGCGAACTCTGCTACATTTCCTTGGTAATACCAAGGAAAAACTCGCTATCAAAACTTTTTCTTTCTTTTTCCAAGAAAAATCACCAACCTTCCCGTTTTGGCTTCCCAACTCAACAACCACCTTTTTTTTTTCTTTTTCTTGGTAACCGCACTAAAAAGTTCTGGATTGGATATTGGATTACAACAATTTTCATTGGTAAGTTTTTTCACTCTTAATGTTTAATTTCTACCTTTCCACAGATTTCCATAGAACCCTCTAAATTTTATGTTTCCTTATAAATTAATTTAAAATATTTTTACTTGTGACAGAATGCTATCTACAGGATGTTTTGACAGTTTTATACAATTATTTAATTAAAATTTTGGTTGTAGATACATTCTGTTACAATATTATTATATTACATTGGAGATATCCGAAAGTATCGCCAAGAAGAACGAAATATTGTTTATTTGGATGAAGCGTGGGTAGACAATTACTCAACTTTCAAGAAAAATACCGTAGATTAGGTCAAAATAAATCAGTTTTTATGTATAACTATAAAATATTCTTAATTCTTTTATAAAATGGATGCCGTACGCCATTGGTACGTTTATGATAGATACCGGCCATGTTATTCCTCGCCTCTTATCGATGCCGCGTAGCTTCAGATAGGTTTGCCAAATATATTATACAATAAAATTAATCCTCCTCTATATTTGGAATGTTTTAAAAAAGCTTATAACTTTCCCATGTAACGTACTCGAATTACCATAAGCAAAATTTAATTTCTAACACCAAATATAAATACTCTCTGCGTTTCCTTTTATGAAAAAGTTACGGGTAATTACATATTTCTTCATACCCGTCTATTCGGTTCTATTAGGCTTAAATAGCATAAAGATAAATCTTAAAGAAGTGAACGAAACAACAGGATTTCTTAACAATGAAGAGTTATGGCCAATTGTCAACTGACGAATCAATTTTAATGGAAATATTGTGGCGAGCGAAGACTGCAACAAAATGAATGTAACTACTAATTTATTTGTTGTTAATGTTTAACACAATTGAAGACGATTTTATATGGAGCTTTTAGAATTGTACTAACAATGGATAATATTCAAATAATCTTCATTGTATATATCAGCCAAATCATTTATTGTTTTAGCCAAATGTAGTCTTAGTTCACTCAAATAAGGATTTTAGATCGGAATAATTCAAAGTGAGCTGAATTTTGGTATACATCTTTATTTAATGTTTTCAAACAACATTCGAAAAGTACCCGTGATTTGACCTTGAGCTTCGCGAGCTGCAGGGCGCAAATGGAGTGAGAATTTGGTTTTTCGCTTATATCTTTTTTTCTATTGACTTTAGGTTAAAAACAGTGGAAAGAGAAATTAAATAGCATAAAATTTTCTACTAAAGTGTATGATCCGTTTTTCCGTAGGTCCAACCATTTGAACACAGTACAGGCGTGAAAAGTGTGAGTCCAATACAAAGTACCCTATTCCACACCACCTTTGAGGTTGAGTACGAGGCGCGTTTTTTTTTAATGTGGTATCCCCTCTAGGCCTAACCCACCGTCTCAGTCTGTCAAAATATTCTCTCAATACTTCTTAAATCAGTCAAAATAGAGATTCAAGCTTCTTCATCCTCCTCTTCTTCTCCTTCTATGTCGCGTTGTTCTAGATAACCGGTAGAAAATGTCTCCAGTTGATCTTCATTCTCTGGTTCATCAACTTGGTCGTCCACGACATCTTCAATTTTATTGGCATTTAAACACGATTTTTCGTTGCAATGACCACATATTGACGAGCATTAAATCCCCAACTTTGTACATCCACACAATGGTCCACAACCTTTGTTACAATTACAGATGATCTGATTCAAAAGACAATCCGGAGCGGGAGCTTGCATTGTTTTTTTTGGTTCCAATACATCGTTTCTCAATACCCATCCCCAGTCATTAGGGTTTAATTCCAGCCACTTTTGTACTTGAAAATAAACTCTGTCAAGGTGCTCTTTAGCTGCACTATTTGTTGGCGGTAATAAATTCAATTTCACCGGCTTACTTTTACTTATTACTTTTGTGAAACACATGTAACGGTATTGATCAATAGATATTTCTTGAATCGGGGCACCATACAACGCCAGTAAAAATTTAATCCCACTAGAAAGAATCAATTCGTGTGAGGAATCTCTTTGCTCGAAAACTAGAGCAGCAGCTTGCAAATCTTCGCGTTTTCCCAATAGTTTTAAAACTGTCGTCTTACCTTTACTAAAAAGAGCTGATGTTGTGTCACACCCTGAGACAGCATGTGTAAATAAAAGATGTTGTTTATTAGATTCATGTTGGTAACAACTTCGTGATGAGTGAATTTTTTGCGGAACTTTTCCTCTGCCTCAAAAGCTGATTGATTTGATCGCATCTTCGCCTTGGGGGGGCTGATTTTAGATGTGCTTGCTGCATTTTCGGATTCTCTTTCACGTTTGAAAGCGATTATTGAACTTTTCCGGACGTAATTCCGGCGACATTCGACATGAATTGTTATCGAATTCACGTTATTCAAAAGATTCACTCTTCCATCGTCTCTATCGATACTAGCTTCTCGCAATGTTGGTAAACCACGTTTAACTGTTACTGGTGGTGGTGGTGGTTCCGTGGTGTTATAATTCAAATCAACGTTTGGGGCAAGTTTTCGCAGAAACCAGTTGGTTCTACGGAAAAACCACTCATATATTTTTTTGTAGAGAATTTTGTGCTCTTCAATTTCTCTCTCCACTGTTTTTTACCTAAAGTCAATAGAAAAGAAGATATAAGCGAGAACATAAATTTTTGCTACATCTACGCCCTCTAGCTCGCAAAGCTCAAGGTCAAATCATGGGTTCTTTTCGGATGTTGTTTGAAAACACTGAATAAAGGTGTATACCAAAATTCTGCTCACTTTGAATTATTCCGAAATTTTACCGTAAATTTATCTAATTTGAGTGGACTATCTTATCATGCGGGTCATACGATTCAACAAAGACATACTCACCGTTTTTGTTTTCTTTTATTGCGTTCAATCATAGCTTCCAAATAAAATCCGTAAGGGCGAGTTGTATCAAACACCTAAACTCGGTTTAATGATGACTGGTGTTCAGAATGATGTGATTGTTGATAATAAATACATCAATCAGCCACATTCTAAAGACCAGCGAGTGTGCAGGAAACATTAACGATCATTATTTTCTCCGGGTATATTTGTAGTCTCACATTTTGGTAACCTCTGTGTCTTTTAATTTGATACATATGATTAGTGACCTTTGAACTTGCACGATAAAAAATGATCCTACTTTATCCGTTTGGGACATGGATAATAACACCAGAATAACTTGAAACAAAATAATTTGAAGACACTCCTTAAAATTGAGAATAAAATTTTCAATAGACACTCGATTATGTAGCCTACAATATTTTCGGTAGAACCTTAAGGTGCTCATTGTTTGGGAGACAAAAATAACCTCTAATGAACTTACATTTGAAGGAGCTGTATTTACTCAGATAACACTTTCTTCTCTCTACAGAGGATGATTAATAGGTAATCTTTCATAAATAATTTGACGCGTTAAGAGCTAATTTGATACACCCGACACTTTTTACTGTAAAAAGCGCTACCTTTCATTCAATCATAGCCAACACACTGGAAGTAGTCATTGGCGTAGATACATTATGTCTATAAAAAATCTAATGAAGAACCGGAGTTCAGTTTGTGTATAATATGGTAGGTGAATAGTTGTTTAGATTTGTGAAATATGTTGAGGAAGGAGCGGATCGACGAAGAAATCCACGGCACTGCATGAATGAGCGGTTTAAATTATAAAACTTATTTCTATGGAGACAAACATGTCTATGTTATTGAGAGAAAAGTATTTACTGATCTTCATTACGTTCGTTTTTAAGCGAAGAAAAATAGTTTGTACTCTTTTATCCTCACCGACAGTATTTATACAGGGAGCGTCAGGAGGAGATATAGAAAGAAAGTGGTTGAGGTATTTTGAATTTTCTTAAAAAAGTCATAGTTCCACTTTTAAGGTGTTTATACATTTCCGAAATAGAGCGATTTTCCGAAACGAACCCAAACTTCTTTTTTAATTATCTTCTTTATCCCACTATATGTGAAAAAGTGCAAAGCTATGCTGCTTTGATATTAGTATATTGTTCTTTTAAATGAATCCAATTACTCACGTTTGTTCAACAGACGTTTACGTATTGAATTTGCATATTTATTGAACAAGTACCTATTTTTTCAGTTGGTTAGTGGATGTTCCATTTTTTTTAATATTCTATCAATATGGCTGTACGATTCATCTTCACAAAATGTTTATTTATATAAATTGTACAATCCAAAAAGGCCAGCACTGGATGCCAACTGCAATCTGACCACGGGGTGCTCAATGGGTGCTCACTTTCGATATTTGACAGATACTCGTTTTTAGTTATGCCTCAGGTCGCTGAAGTCGTTACTATCGACAACATTAACTTGGACTGTAGAGACCGCGAAAAACAAGATGTTGGAAATGCATTGTATAAAATATGATAAAGAATAGTTGAAATTCATCAATCAATACAAACTGGAAATTATGAGCTGCTTTAAAAAAAAGGATATCTCAGAGTTATACTGGGATGACCAAATACAATCTAGAAATTGCATTGAATATATATGAAATATCCATAAGAATCTGATCTGAATGATCAACTAACACTATTACCAGAATTAACTGTAGCAATTCACTTGAAGCAATAAGGGCAAAATTGTTGTGACTAATTTTTTGTATATGCGTGTTAATTCACAAAAGCGTCGATTTGTTGTTTCTAACCAACATAAATATATATCGGCCCGTTGCAGAATTGAAACGTAAACACAAAAAATTAAAGTCATCACTTCTGCCCAAATGATTTCATTAAGAAGTGGATTAATGCTAATTTCAAAATTGGCGCCATTGAGCCTATTAGTACAGCCTCAGGTCGCGAGCGTCTCTAGTGAAACGTGTTTGAAAGGGAAGGCTAGAGTTGCCCATCTTAGTAAGTATAATCTGTGAATCTGACTGGCGCGTCTCTACGAGTGGACTCAGATCATAGAGTAATAAATGAGAGAGGTTTTAAAACATATGGAAGAAACTGGCACAAAGTTTGTGCGCAGCCAGTAGAGCACGGCGCTTTACAGCAACTAACTGAACTAACAAACCCCGCCTCCCTCTACACAAAAACAAAACTTTTCATTTTTAGTATTATTTCAATTTGAGGTTGGTCGTTGTCATTTGTGAATTTATTTTCATTTAATCTACTCATTGGCACTTCTGCACAGAAATTAATTATCTTCATCATTGGTACCTGCTATTATCACAGCATTTATCAAAAAGATAAAAAAGTAGATATTCAATCCTAGCCGTTTGATGTTGGATTTTCGTAATGGAAACATTATTTGTAATTTTATCGTTTTTTTGCAGACAAGAACGAAGGATTACCAGAAATTTTTGACCCAAACCAAAACAATATGTATGTAGTTGCTAGATATATTTATATCAATGTAATTTGGGATGTTATTGTAGGTACCTATTACTTATGTGAAAAAGTGCTTTAATATTTTGAACACTGTATTTGTGTGCTTGCTCTGTAATATTGGTGTGTGCTTCAAGATGCCAAATTGTTTAAATGGGTACGTTAATTGAATAACTGCAAAAAATTATACAAATAAGAAGTTTTTTTTTAGTTTTCTGATCTAGATATTAAACGAAGACATAAATGGTTTGAAATCATGAACTTTACTTATTAAAAATGAAAGGTGTTATTTGCGTGAAGATCACTTCCTTAAAAATAATTTTACAGATTCATTTAGTTTGACAAAATTTACACTTCCTTTTTAAACTTCAGAGTATAATTTCCACCCCGATTCAGATTCAGGTAGGTATTGACTGTTTTTGTATGTTATTTTGGATATCTTTTTGTATGAAAGATGTTGGATCAATAATATTATATTTTCTCACTTGCAAAGGGTTTTTTTATTCTCCTACCGTAATTCCCTATAATATTATTCTAATACAATATTTGCAGCTGAATGATTTAGAACAATAATAATTTCTTAGTCTTTGAAGACTTGACTTGAAAGACTAAAAAACAAATATTGAAGTGCAAAATCATTCAATTGCAAATATTGTACAATATTACGCGTATGCTGAAAGCTTGAAAATTCGAAAAGCGCGCGTCTTGAGTGCTAGTTCGTACCAGTAGCCAAGGTAGGCGCTAGTGGTTACTTTGTGCCACAAAACACTACACGTTTTACATCTCTCTTATTTATTACTCTATGACTCAGATTATCCGAAACGCGGTGTGACAAGGTCTCAGAATACCTTCGTTGGTCGCTCGATTGCACTATAGCAAGCATAACAATGTATCAATTAACTCGGACAATAACATAAAAATATAAAAAAAATATTAAAATTCTAATTCCAAACAAAACCGGTTGTTACAGAAATTAATAAACTGAACATTTATTTAAAATGCAAATACTTCGTCAAAATAAGTGCTCGGAATGCCGGCCATTTGTGTTTTGAGGATGATAAATCTCTCTTCAAACCTACGAATAGTATAGTAAATGCACTTCGAGACATATCCGATCCTTCAAATTGTTCAAGTTAGTTGGTCTGTTAACATAAACGCGGTCCTTCAGGTAACCCCCACAAAATTGTAGTCGTCGTATCAAAATCATCGTTAGCCAATTCTTGGAGGTTTTGAAAGGATAAAACTTAATTTTATGATCAATAGTTTTTACAGACTATATACAAATACCATGATTGCTTGCCAACACACTTGTAGATGTTTGAAATTTTATCTTCATTAATCGCACTTCTAGGTCTACCAGACCTTGGAATATCCTTCACACTACCTGTTTCGTTAAAATTGTATATTAATCTCGTCACTATAGATGTAGGTACTTATAGGAGGACATTCACAACTCTTCTTCTTCCTCTGAAATCTTCATGCCGTTAAGCGTTAGGTTAGCCCTTCTTAACCCATTTTTTCCAGTCGCTGCTGTTTCTGGCCAGTCCTCTCAACCCTTCAATTCACTTTCCTTCTTTTCTCTACGATTTTCTGTATCCTCCCCATCCATGTTTTCCTTAGTCTTCCTTTCTTCCTTTTTCTATCACTTCCTGCCTCTGTAACTGCTTTGACTTACCTGTTTTCGTTCATTCTTACAATGTGTCCATACCAGTTGAATTGCTTTTTTCCAATCTTAGTGAAAATTGGTTCCTGATTCAGATGGTCTTTATTCTTTTCACTCCTACATCGGTCATATTTGGTAACTCTTGTGATATATCCTTGGCAAAGATTCTTGCTTACGGAAGGTGACTTTCGTCTCACTTCCAAAAGTATACACTGGGTTATGCACTTATAAGCTCTTAAATTTGTCCTTCTTCCCCATTACATATTTGTTAATACTATCGTTGTGGCATTTCTTAACTTATTATCTATATCTGCATTTATATTTCCATCATCAGTTAAAATGTTTCCTAGGTATTCAAAACATGCAGCTTGTTCGAAAAAAGTTTTGTTATGATATGGGTAGTTCTACAAAAAATGGAATTATTAGACGGTGCTTCTGTCCATATTCTTCTTAAGTAATTTTATAAGTTGTAACTAGCCTATAATATAACTTAGGATGCTTTAGTAACGGTACAGAAGTGGCCAGTCAAAAAATTATTCATTTATGATTTTATGGACATTTTTCATAAACATCTGGACAGGGGACTGGGAACGATTTCAGGGAACTCAAGCTTTATAGAAAATAGACAAATTTGTATGAACTATTTTTTATTGAATATCTTTAAAGTAGAAAATATTCAAATCAAGAATGGTCTAACATTTTATTTGAAATAGACCTAGTTCTCTTTTTATGAAACATAAAATAATGTGAGTAACATCCGAACGATAACATATTTGTTTTTCTAGTTTATTCTTAGTAACAAATTCTTTTTTGCCCGCTCATAATCTACTGTGTTTGCTGTCTTCTAGAAAATTTTCTACTACATCCTCATATGATTTTTAGATTTTTTTATTTGCTCGGTAGTTTTTGTCGATTGCCAAACCTTTTTTTAGGTAATAATCCTATTTTGATGTTTCCACAGCTTGTTTCGTTTGACGGCTTCTCCTAAGAGTAGCTTTCGTGCAGTTCTCTTTTTTGCGTGAATCTCCAATTTCCCTAAGTTATCAGTAATTTGTTTTTCTATTATTCCACCAAATACAGCTTTCTTCGCTACTTCTGCTCGTGTATTCTAATTTTCAGCTTGTTCTACTAGTTTTGGAAGTGGGTGAAAGTGCTTCTGACTTCTTCAAACGACAAATCCTCTTCTTATATTCATTCAGTTGTGCTTTGAGTTTTTCTATCTTATCATCTTTTTTCTTAATTTCCAAATTGCGTTTTCTTCGTCGCCTGATAGACCGCTTCTTCACCTCAATGCTTCTAGGTGTTCCATTCTGTATCAGTTGCAATGGTCTATCATTTATAATTACACCGCCTGAAACTAATGGTATATTTTCCCTTATGAAATCATTTATTGCTTTTTGTGTTGAAATATTTTTCCTATAATGTGTAGCTGAATAGGTTCTCCAGTTCTTACGCGCTTTTCTTTGTTCTTGTGGTGTCTTTTCTGAAATTAGTTTTTTGGTTCCTTTTTCTTTCTCTTTTAAATATTTAAGTCGCTCCTTCTCTTTTTGTTCAGCTAATTGAACAAGATCATTTTTCATTTTTTGATAGCAGGCTCTCTCAGCATCTCTTTTCTTTTCTAGTATCTCCTCCCTGCTCAATTTGTTCTTCGGCTTCATTTTGGTCTAAAATAAATAAATGAAAGTTGAGGCATAGTGCCAAATGGGCACGACTTTAAGATACTTAAGTGCAGCCGATTGATCCACATTCATTAGCCCCCTGGTTGGTTCTCAGTCCCCTGTCACCAATATTTCCAGGAGACTGAGAACAGGGGCCTGAGAATTTTCAAATTATTCTTATAAAAAACCGTCAAATACTAACTAATTAGATCCAAATCATAATAACCTGCATTATTGAACACTCAATTGTTTCAATCCTGAATACAGGATACTATAGTGATGATTTTCCATGGAAATACTTACCAGGGTCCTGAGGAGTTGACTGGTCCAGCACGTGTACACATTAATGAACGGCGCGAACCGGAATGTAAAAGATGTTGGGCGTAACTGATGTTGAGATGCACATATAGATTTCATTACAAAGTAAAGTCTCCCCAAGGGGAGTTTCGATAACTAAATATCATAACACAGTACCCCAAATAACAGCAATCTCAGGGGACTGATAATTGGAACTGAGTACAAAGTTCGGCGAATTGAATAATCGATACAATATGATTTAACGAGATTAGTAACACTAGTATCGATACAAGTAACTATTATATATTATATACATAACGTAATTCCATATTAAATTCGATAGCCGATTTGTTAAAATATGATGGTAGTTTGAATGTTGTACTTGTGACACACCAGGGAGCTGAGAATTTGCCAGGAAATAGTAGATTTTTGAGTAAAATTACATCTCTCCAACCGGTTTCTTTCGTTTGTCCGTTTGATTAAACTTGTTATTCACATATTCATGCAAAAAAGTCGATGTTTTTATGTAGAAACGTACAGAAAAGATGGAGCCGCAATAATTCATATTTTTGTAGAGCTACCCATATATTATATTAAGGGCTGCTAATAATGTAACAGGAATATTGAGAAAATAATCGTGGCATGAATTTAGAAGCACCCTGTATATCCACAATGAATGGGTTTGTGTGTTTTATTTAAACGCACAATTTTCTTTGAATCACACTGTATAAATCTCCCGTTTGAAATATGTATTCAATTTGTGTATCTGCTTAATGTAATGCTTCATTAAAACAAATGACAACATTATTCCAAACGTAGCAAAACTACTCACAATCAACAAAAAAACTTAAATAACTCCACTTTGAAAAACTGACAGTTATATATAAATCATGTTTATTATTATACGGGAAAAAATATATTTCCTTTTAATAACTGGTATTCTTTGATTTTTATCGAATAGACTAGTAACTGTAAATCGACGATTTCCATGGATTGATTCTTGACTTGAATACGAACTTGTCTTTCCACATCAGTCTCGCTGATTGTCGATTTCGATGATTTTTGTTGATTAGAACGAACTGGGCTCGTTTTATTAGGTGCGCCGTTTATATGCAACTTATCTCGTTTTAAGCTACGAAATACACAGTGGATGAATCATAAAAGGTTAACCTTTTCCACTGCACAAAATTTTTTTGAACTTGTTGGAACGAAGTTCCTTATCGCGCGTTGTGAAAGGGGGATAGACGGATAAAATTCTTACCAAAAGTTGTCACGACACTTTTTGATATAGGGGGGTCTATTCTCAAACTGTGACATCTTTTGTCGCATGCGAGATTATACTTTTGTCAATCAAGGATGTATACAAAAAAGTAAAATCTCGCATGCGACAAAAAATGTCACTTTTTGAGAATAGACCCCAGGAAGCTATTTTAAAAAAATTTCACCATAGTCCGGGCGCGAACCATCAACCTACGCGTCTATATCAAGGCATTCAACACATGCTGCCATGAGCTCTCATGTGTATTAGATGCGAAGAAAGGTATTACATGCTGCAATTATATACAAATAATAATAATAAATGCTTTTGTATTTTTAGCAAGTACGCACTATAACCTCTCTTTATTATTGTGCTAACCAAGTCATACGCATTATAATCTCCACATTTTGTGTGTTTAGCAAGTGTACGCGCCATAATTTTAATAAATTCAAAAACAAATCATATTTTAATATTACAATTTCAGAACGTATGTATTTATATAAATGTTTCGGTGTGTGTATGTATATGTACAATTCCTTCACTAGTTAATCGAAAGGAACTTCGTTCCATCCGGGTGTCCCTTGACACCTTTCAAGTTTTTTTATAAAATATCATGTTCCAACCTAGCAGCTGGATATTTTCATAAGCTTTGAAAAATTGTAGAGGCAAAAATTTTTCTGAAAATACTAAACAAGCATACATGAATTCAAAAGCAGAATACAAGAGTACTATTCAATTGCGGCGAAAAGAATATGGAGTCGAAATTATTATGAAACTATCTAACTTGAATAATCCCAAGGAGTTCTGGCAAACAATCAAACAATTCCGTAACACATACAATCGCAAGGCTCTTCCAGTACATATTTGGGAAAATTTTTACCAAAACATATATACCCCTAGAGCAACGATGATTCTTAGTTTTCAGGATTTTGGATACTCCTTTCGACACAAATGAGATTTATAAAGTAATCAATAAATGTAAAAATAACAAGTCTTCTGGATGCGATGGAATATCTTACGATTTTTTTTAAAAATCTTCCAAATAACTGGATTATTAATTTAACATCCTTATTCAATTCAATATTCGATTCTGCTATTATTCCGAAATCTTGGTGGTCTAACATTTTATTAACTATGTTGCATAAGGGATGCTCGACAGATGATCCTGGAAACTACAGAGGGTTGCGTTAAAATATTCACTTCCCTTATTCTAAACAGACTGTCACAATGGACAGATGAATGTAATATTCTGCCAGAGTGTCAAGCTGGCTTTCGTTCAGGCCGAGGCTGTCAAGATAATGTTTTTACCTTGAGCAGTGTCATAAATTTACATATAAGACATAAAAAACGGAAACTGTTTGCAATTTTCGTTGATTTCAGAATATCCTTCGACTCGGTGGATCATGCGGATTTGTGGAAGGAATTATTTCAACTAGTTGAAAGTTCAACTTAGGAATATCAACAAACATTCTCAGTGTAATAAAAATGCTTTACCTGCATGCAACTGTGCAAATAAGGGGTTCCGATGGCTTAACTAAATCGTTTGAAGTGACTACAGGCGTTTTACAAGGAAAACCTTTAAGCCCCTTGTTGTTTGCACTGTTTATAGCTGATTTTGAAACCTTTTTTCACGACAAAGGCGCGCAAGGTATAAATATTGATGACCAAAATGATGTATAGTCACTAACTAATGTACGCTGACGACCTTGTCATTTTGGCACACTCTGAGATTGATGTTGTGAAAAAGTTGAAAATTTTGGAAAAATATACCAGTTCTAATAAACTAACTGTGAATTCACAGAAGACAAAAATTATGCAATTTTCTAGAGGAGGTCTCCGGAAACCTCACTTTGATTTTTATTTCAACAACCAATTGATTCCTACAACCAATAAATATTCATATCTAGGTGTAGTTACTTCATCAGGTATATTTAATGAAATGGCCCAATCAAGTGTCAACAAAGGTAAGCAGGCAATAGGCTCTCTTTTACCTATAATGGCTAAAACAAAAATTGATACTTGGCAACCTAGAATCAAATTGTTGGAGTCATGTTTAATTGTATTTCCGTTTGGGGAGTGAGGTATTTGGATATTTTAGAAAGAGTTCAGCTATATTTCTTGAAAAGAGTTCTTTTAGTTCCTATCAATACTCCAGATGCTATAGTCCGTTTAGAGACTGGAAGAGTGAAGTTTGCATTTAATATTTTTTTTGCGCGATCGATCTTTTTTGTTTATTTACAGCATCGGTTGTCAGGACGGTAGGTTGTGTTTACTGGTTTCCAAGTTTAACATGTAGGTAAATGATTTACTTACCGTTCAGACGTCGGTTAGTAAATTACTTAGTCTTAGTCTTAGTCTTAGTCTTAGCCCTACATACATTTAAGTGGTCCTAAATAATATATTACTTCACTCATTACACAAAAGGAAGAAAGTTTTTTTATATTTTTTCAATGAACATTACCGAACAGAACAATATAAAAAGTAATAAATAGCATAAAAACAATTTCACCAAAATGCAAATTATATTTTAAGCTGATCGAGAAATATAAATGTCACTTTTGACATTTCGTTAATTTCCAAGAAATTTAAATTATTTTAATCGAAATTTAATACGATCGCGCAAAAAATGGTATGAGCATCTCGAACGTTAAGGATAATACCGTTCTCCAGCAAAATTGGACCTAAAACCAAAACAATCCTAATCCAAACATTGCTGTCGACCGGTAAACAACACTTACCGATCTTGATACTTAATATACTATAAAATGTCTCTCAACTGGATACACAAAATACTAACAATGGATAATCATCGCTATCCCAAGCTCTGTTTTAAACAACAACTGCGTTTGGTCAACTCTACAGATACGAAGTATAACTGGATAGTTCAGTTGAAAAAGTTCTTTGATGTTGACTGTGACCATATATGGAACAATTTGAATCATCCTTCTTTTATATCGCAGAGGAAAGATTTGTTGTCCAAATATTATACATATTTATATGTATCAGATGTCAGTGTTGCGTCTCGATATTCTTTCATGTATTTGTATTCTTCCTTTCCTACCACCTGTGAACCAAGCACGTACCTGGCTTTAAAATTACCCATCCAGGTTACCCACACTCTTCCACAATTGCGTATTTCTAACCATTTTAAAATTAAATTTACATTAAATTGTATTGGATACATTATTGACCCTGAATTGGATTGTACTGTTTGTAATATTCTTGAAAAGGAAACTATTTTCCACTTACTGCTTAATTGTTCGATTTATACAACAATGAAACGGAATATCCCTTGCCTTGAAAATGTGAACTCACCGCTTCATGCCTTAAATAAAATTACAATTTTTGAGGCTAGGAATTACGCCAATTTGTCTTAAATGAATAATGTTTTGTGTGTAGCTGTTAAGATTCGCTTGACCTTTCCCATTTTAAAAATATTTTTTATATAGAATAATATTGTACCTTGCTGTAACATTGTTTCAGAAGCAATCAAATCACTATTGTTATTATTATTATTATTATATTTTCATAAGCAGTATAGTCAAATGCAGTCTTATCGTGCGGATCCAAACGATTCAACAAAGACATACTCACCGTTTTTTTTTTTTTTCATTGCCTTTAATCATAACTTCCAAATAAAATCCGCAAGTTGAATAAGACAGACTTATGCAATTTCCACGGAAGAAAAAAGGATATGTATTTAGTATTCAGCGATTCTAAAAAGTCGTTCACCAGCGAAGTTTTTATTTAAATGTCAGTTTTGTGACTTCGACAATTCAAAGGGATAATTTGAATAATAAGTAGCAATTCTCCGGTATTTTGCATCCTCAAGCAAAAAAAAATTGTAAGTACTTTATCTGATAAATTATTTCGAGAATGAAAGAAAAAGTGGAAATTTGTCAACCAGTGTGCAGGCAACATAAACCATCATTATTCTCTCCGGGTATATTGGTAATCTCACATTTTGGTAACCTCTGTGTCTTCTGATTTGATACATATGGTTAGTGACCTTTGAATCCACACGATAAGAGCGCTTTTAACTATAGTTAGTTTAATTAATCAATTCAATATTGCTGTTATTTTATTTGGATTACCACCAACCCTTGCAAGATTTAAATATTATTCTTATAAATTCAGTCTTGAAAAGGATGTCATTTGCATATAAGAAGGGAATATTTATAAAAAAAAACAAAATCATCTTGCATACCAATCAGGTATCGTGAAAAAACTAGAAAAGGAAATAGTTTCAAGCGAAGTAGCGTTGTGTATAATCATAAATATAGAGTGTATTCATATGAATCAATCAGAGCAGCACAACAACAAACGATATCCAGCCCTTCATAATCAACTGTGTTCAATCATTGCTAAGTAATAGGAAAACAATCACTCACCTCGAAGGTTAAGCGACTACTACAGACACTGGGGTTCTTTTTTGGGACATATATTTTCAATATCGCCTTCGACACAAAATCTTGTCGGAGATGTCCAAAAAATAATCCCCTGAAAATTTGAGCCCACAGCATAAAAGTATTTCCCATTTAACATACGCGTATTCTTTTTATAATATCTACATCTCAACCGTATTTATTGCTATCAGATTGTTCTAAAGTGGGATTTTCTATAAGCTGTTAGCTCTACAAAAGTGCTCAGTGTGGCGTAGTAGCCAACGGATTTATGTCTTGCGTTGTTATCAACGAATTCGCTCTAAATAAGGAAGGGGCCCTCAATTACCATACTAATGGGTCGAAAACAAACGAAATAGTAGGAGCAGAGTCGCTAATACAGCCATTGGAAACACTCCAACAATATTGCAAGCGAAAATATTAGCAATAGATTTTTTAGTTCAAGAGTTCTTGAAAAAAGCCTAGGCTCAGCCAGAATATATATTTCTTCTGATGGCCAGGATGCTTTGAAAGCTCTTGAGCCCAACTATCATTTTGAGACTATAAACTCTAGATAGGTATTGAATATTTTGGTATTTTAAAGCACAAACAAAAATATTCAAACAATACAACCCGTCGATGTTGTATACTTCGATTTCTCCAAAGCTATTGATCGTGTTCCTAAACGAAGACTCTTGTATGTGTGTATTGGGGGATGACATTCACTGAGACCTGAAAGATCTATTGTGCCCCTTACTTTCACTTAGTTTCTGAGGAGAGTCTCAGAAACTAGTTGCTCATTTAGTCCTTTTTCCCGGAAAAATTTTAGGATATCTGCAGGCTTCAACTCAGATAAATGTTCCTCTTCGAACGAAGACTCTCACATAAGCTTGATCACTTTGGCATGCACTTGCATCTGTGGAGCGATAACTTTCCATCGGATATGCATTTTAAAGTTGGGATAGGAGAAGCAATCTCAGGAAAACAATAAAGGCAAAGTGCGGTGCCTAAGAGTTCTGTTCTGGGACCTCTGCTAATCATAGCATACATGAGCGATCTCCCCTTATACATGAGCGATCTCCCCTTTTACGTTTCAACCGAAGTATATTTCTACGCAGATGACATAAAAATTAATTCAAATCCAATAACGAACCTTCGGGACGGTTTAAACTTTATCTTGTTATGGTGTTCTCAATGGATGCTCCCTATCAAAGCTGCTAAGTGCGTAGTGCTTCGTCGTAGGTACTTCATGAACGGTCAAACTTGGTCCGACCATATCTTGTCAACAACCAAATGTGCTAACAACAGGCTGTACCTTATAAGGAAGTGTTTCAAGACCCATTCTTGAATTTGCGGAGCCCATCTTGTATCCTGACTTGATTCGTGATAAAATGTTATTAGAAAATATTCAAGGGAAAGCCACTAGACTTCCCTTGTTACTAAAGAAGACTTCTTTTGAACTTTTACATCATCGTGGAGGTTTTATCAAATTATTTGAAATATTGAAATTCAACTTTGGACTTCTTTCTGTGATATTTACATTGAACCTAAACAACCGGGTTAGAGGACGCACGAATTAAAATTTAAAAAAGAAAACCTTGTGATCAGATCAAGATCAAGACAAAATTTCCTGGCTACTAGAGTTTTTGACGCCAAGAACAATTTCAATGTTGACACTACCACCAATTTATTTATAAAATACTAGGCCGCCTTATACAGGGTGCGGCATTAGTGCGAGGAGGTCCAATTACTCACTTGTCGTTAGAGATACGAAGAAGCTTCAGTTAGATGAAAGTTAAGCAATATATAGGAACAGATTTTGGAAATATTTTCAAATAGGCAGGGCCATCCATATTGGTAGGTTAAACCTCACTAATCTTCTTTCATATATATTACCCTGTATGTTTCCACATTTTTCGATTTTCTTGTTTCTGTGATATAAGGTATTGTAATGTTTTACGAGGTAATTTAAAAGATATGAGTTCTTTTTTATTAATTTCCTAGTAACATTAACACCCTGTACCATTTTATAGATTTGATATCAAGAAATCTATTTACGAGTACAATCAAACGATTTTTGATATAGTTTATCATTGTCCAGAATTATTAACATAGCGCGATATTCGCTTTTTATATACAGGATGCGTCATAAATCGGAATAATCATTGACTGGGTTTTCTTAAACGGACCACCCTGTATTTTAGTATAATGAAATAGTATTGTATGACACTTCAATATTTAATAAGCATTCCCTATATCTAATTTAAAAAAAAGATTAGTTAGGTTCATCCTGCCAATATGGGTGGCCCTGTATATTTGAAAATGTTTTCAAAATGTGGTCTTATATATGGATTAACTTTCATATCAATAAAGTGTTCTCATATATCTCACGACAAATGAATAATTATACCTCCTCGCACTAATGCCGCACCCTGTATATCAATAATTTTTAATTTAATATTTATCCAAATACAAATTTTTGTACGTTTGTTTTACTATTTTCTCTTTTTTTATTATTCTGTTCATTTGAATTTGTGTTTCAATTTCCTGGTAAATAATTGATTTGCATATTATTTTTCAGTTCTTGGGTATTAATAATATTAATAATTTGTTCCTTTTTAATATGTAATGATAATAATAATAATAATAATATAGGAGAATAACAAAAACCGAACAAAATCACCTACGGTCAGAGAACACAATATCCTTATTATTAAAGGTTGAGACAAAATATCAAATTTTTCTCTTGTTTTCAATTAATTTGGTTCACCCAGTATACTGTTAATTCAATTAACTTTTATCAGATGAACTGAGATCGATTCAGCTAACTGCCTAGACAAACTGGAATGCTTGTTAGTATTTGACTGAACTATTAGATTTAACATTAAGCTGACTTTAATGCAAATTAGAATATAATTAAATTCATTCTGAAAGATGAATCTATAATTTATAGAATATTCAAATGAAAGTAATTACCTTTCAATTTTTCATTTCGATGGGAAGATTTGGATTGTGCTGCGATTAAAACTTTGGTAAGCTTCTTCTGTAAAGCCTGCTTTTCTCTGTATCTGAAAAGTAAATTGCAAAGTGTAAGTTTTATTCTTCCACCCCTTTTTTGGGAAGCTATATTCTCCTTCCATATCCTCAATACATATGCCGAACTATCCATTGGATACAGGGTTTCAAAATAACATTCACCCGGAAACCTGAAGACTTTGATGTTTTGATAATCTAATTTTAATACCAAAGGTACTCCCACAAACACAAAGACATCTTCATGAACAATTATGAAACTCAGCTTCGTCTCAGATTTGAAGTTTTTATATGTTTGGTATCATTGATAAGTAAATATTCTTGGACGGGAGCAGAACATTTGGATCAGATCTGAATCTATTCACATTCATAAAACCATGTATTACCAGTTTAATAATTGGAACCCAAAGTGGCATTCTGGAAGGGATAGATTGGAAAAGAAATTGGGTAATCAGTACGTCAAAATAATGGCTAATTTTGAAAGGAATAACATTTCGCAAATGATTGATATTGATCCACAGGTATTTTTGCTAGAGCCATCCAAATACTCCAGGGTTCGGTTCCAAGCTAGACTTTTTATTGAAACCGTGTATAGTACATTCAAAAGCCTTCTTGGTGTGCGTCATCGTTTGTGACATATATCCGGGTTTTGAATATGTCGTTTATTTTATTTGCTATTTTGACATAGCTATAACCTTAAATTTTATAAATTAAATCATCAGGATCGTTTCCAGCCAAATTCGAAAAGGCTATAAAATGAATAATTACCAGCTTCTTTTTTTAACTGAAAATACTTGAGAACTTTCAAAATTCTGATGTTTCTCCGTGTAGGCATATTTTTGTATTATTCAAATAAATATAACAATAAGATTGATATTCACTGTTCATAAATAATAATTGACCAACCAAGTACAGATCTGACGAGAACTGTCAATGGGACATTAGAAAAAGACGTAAGACACATTGCCGCTACGAAAGGTGCGTCTTAATCTTATTTTGAATTGTTAAATTTCTCCCGATTGATAGGTCGCGCTTGCGCGTACTCTAAACATCAACTTATCAAATTTTTTAGGTAAAAGATTAGGTTTAACGTTCGTAATCTATTTAAACGGTTCATTATTGTGATATTTTGATTAGGATTAATCACAGACCTGCCTTTTTCCATTTTTTCCAAAGTAATGTGTAAGAAGGACATTAACAATCGATGATGGACGCCAAGAAAGGTATTATATGAACTCTAAAATGTAGTGGAATCAGTATGTCATCATAATGGCCAAGATTGTGAAGAATATCATCCCATCCATCATCCTAGATCATTCAAAGATACTCCTGTTATAACTATTCAGTTACTCCATGGCTCGTTTCCGTTTTCAAGGGCTACATGGTAGCTCCACCACGTCCATAAATTCAGGTAGAAATTTTATTTTAGGGGATTAAGGTCACCGGTCAAGTCCACCATGCTAATCTTTTAATGACATTCTGTTAAACCATAGATTTGAGTATGTAGTAGTTTGATGTACGTATTTGAGAGAAAGGCTGCATTCTTGTTTTCTATGATAGATTTGAGTATGTAGTAGTTTGATGTACGTATTTGAGAGGAAGGCTGCATCCTTGTTTTCCGTAATAAATTTGTATATATAACAATTTGATGTACGTATTTGTGAGGAAGGCTGCATCCTCGTTTTCCGTAATAGGTTTGAATATATAACAATTTGATGTACGTATTTTAGTAAATTTCAAATATGCATTTTTTTAACTTTATTTAACAGCGGTTATATCTTTTCTATGATACAAAATGTCAAACTGAATTATTTTCTTCAAAAATTATAAACTCAGCAAAATATTTTATGGTACTATAAAGATTATCCTCTTATCTATTTAATCCCTCGGCTTGAAATCGGTGGTGGAGCTGACCGGCCTTTTTCGTCTACCTGAGGTTCGTGGTGGAGTTGACATTCTCCCTTTTCAAGCTAGACTTTGCTTTGAAACGGTGTAATACTTTTTGCATTGTGAAGTATTCTTCTGTTCTTTGAATAATCTTTGTTCCAGATTCAAAGCTTAAGTTTTTGGTATGATTAGTCTCTTTTGAGAGCTATAGAGAGCCTTTAGTGGGTGTTGAACATCTTTTAATGAGATTAAAAATCTACTCAAATTTTTTAAGCCAACAGTTACAAGTAGTATAATATTGAATCTTTTCTAATTAGAAGAGATATTTTGGATGTATTGGGAAACATTTAGTGAAATCAGAATGTCAGCATATTGGCCAAGTTTATAAGAAATGTCATCCCATGAGGAAAGAAGATTCATCCAAGGTCATCCGAAGGTACTCCTGTTATTACTATCCCGTGACTCTAGGGTACGTTTTCGTTTCCAACCTAGACTTTATTTTGAAGCTTTGCTAGACTTTATGTAGTATAGTGAAAAAGCAAGTTGGAAATGATGGTTTGAAAACAAGAGAGATCAGTCAACATAATGGTCAAGTTTGTGAGGAAATGAGATTAATTCATTCATTTTTCGACTTTGAACGCTCCGATTTGAAAGTAGTTATTAGATAAATACCTGCAAAAAAATTCAGGCTGAATCCTGTAGTGTGAAAGGAAGTCGTCGTACATCCTAATAATCGCCAGGATATGACCGGTGAATACAGCATTTTGTTCGTAGGTTTCATCGGGTAACAGCATGGTGCAGGCATTGTTATAGTCTAAAAATAAAAAATTGAACGATATGAAAATATATATTCGACATATCTCAAGTTGAATAGACCCAATAGATCAAATAGATAAATGATAAGACCAGGGTATGTAAGATGTTACAATACTACCAAGCTAAAATCCAGTGGATGAACTGAGAAAATTTGTTATAAACAACAATCTAAATAATATTTGTTGAATCAATTGGGATTGTCCCCATATTTTGCAAATAGAAATAAAAAAAACAGTAGATAACTTTTGAAGACTTCTGTTTTCTGGAGTATTCTCCACGAAAAGAAATGCATTCATGAATCCTTTGGTATGGGTTCATTATATATGGACCTACTATATCTCTATATATTTTTATATTTTAAAACTGTTCATTTCAATCCAAATTTAACAATATATAATTGTTATAGACTAACCACAACAGTTGAGAAATAGTTATTTACGTAACTAGTTATGAAAAGAGCGATTTTGTTCAACAAGCGTAATATTTGCCAAAACGAGCGTTAGCGAGTTCTGCAAATTACGCGAGTTGAACAATGTCGCTCTCTTCATAACATGTTTACGTACAACGTTTTATCTAATTCCGCGCTTTTATAGTATTTAATGAAATCTTCAATTACAATGATAATATTAAAGTGGATTCAAATGGTGTTAAAAGTATTATTACTTTGAAGTATTCACCCACAAAATTGACTTACTTTAAGTAACTGTGTCCTGAATAATGTTGTTTTCAATGTTTAGGTAAATCTTAAAATACTATTGAATTGAAATAATGGGGTAATTGTCAGTTTAAATAATGAAATTATTGTCAGTTTTGACAGTACCTATAAATTAATAAATTATTCTTTGGAGCTCATGAGGTATCTCTATGTTGAAACTAAAACAGTTACGTAAAGTTTTTACATAACTACTTCTCATAACTGATATATAAGGTTATGAAAAATGTGACTGTATTGTTACTCTGATGTATTCACCCAGAAAATTGACTTACTTTAAATAACTGTGTCCTGAATAATGTTTTCAATGTTTATAAATCTCAGAATACTATTGAATTGAAATAATGGGTTAATTGTACAGTTTAAATAATGAAATAATTGTCAGTTTTGACAGTACCTACCTAATTAATAAATTATTCTTTGAAACTCATGTGGTATCTCTATGTTGAAACATAAACAGTTACGTAAAGTTTTTACATAACTACTTTTCATAACTGATATATGAAGGTTATGAAAAATGTGACGTTTCCTAACGTCAAGGAGTGACGTAAAGTGTCACATTTGATAGCGGAATTAGATAAATTTATTTACAAAATAAACTAAGCCCAAATGGAACTAAAAATATTGTGAGAATGAGCCATTATATTGTCAATGCATAGTTGGTATCTTCGGTGTAAATTCTCCTTATAAATAATATCAGTATGATTATCTATGTTATTAATTTCGCTCTAAATATTTTCCTGAATGGGCCTTTTCAGTGATTTTTTTCATTGGTTTGAATTAAATTATATTATGAAAAAATGTCCCCTTATTTTTTTATTTTTTTTTGGAGCTTGATTTCTATCCTAAGAAAATTATCAAAAGTACGGAAAGTAGCGCGCGGTTTGAACGTGACGTCACTCCTCCATCCTTCGTGACGTAAAAGAGCCTACGACCTTGAAAACGACAGACCGTTATTTCCATAGGATTTGTAGAGTTTGCTTCCCTGGTTTTTTATTTTGACATCTCATATAACCTCGAAATTGATATTGATATTCTCTTTCATTTTGGATTATTTGTTTTTCTTAAAATAGCAATATAAATTGCCCAAGCAAAATATTCATTTACGTTCCTCAAGATGAAAACAGACGAAAATCATGGTTGAAAAAAGCAAAAGCTCAAAAGAAGTTGACCATAACGAGAAACAGCAGCTTGGCCAGCCATCTGACAAATACTGCCAACATAACTCCAGACCTTATGACGTCACTTCCACTTAAGGTCGAACGCGTGTTCAAATTACCCTAATATTTGTTTAACTTTTTATTCAGCTTTGTGACATTTATATTCGAAACAAAGCTGCACAAAGTGAAAAGTTATCAGTTAGGTTTCAAATAAAATATTTGTTTTGATATTTAAGCATCTACTGAAAAGGCCCATTATCTCCAGATTGTTTTGTTCGCCAATGTCAACTATATCCTTCAATATCCCCCACAAAAAAGAATCTCAGTGAGTTAGGTCGAGGCTATTAGAAAGTCATGGAATTGTCCCATTATTCATGATTCTCTTTGGAAACTAATTATTGAGATGTTCTCGTACCTAAAATTCATTATGGGGTGATGCCTTCATCTTGGTGCCTGATCATAGTATTCAATTGCTCAGCTGTAAATTCTTTCATCTACGATCACCTTTAAAACTAGGCATTTACGAACCAAAAAAAATGTGTGAAATCATACATTATACATACGTTAAAAAAGCTTGCGTAAATGAACCACGCTTTTTATATGAAACTTTCATTATAACACCCAGAAGCGTGCGTAAATGACCAATGCTTTTTAAATGGGGTTTTCATTCAACACTCTTTTTTAGCTACGTGATTATCTAGTTGCCTTGAATTTAGTCGTTTGTTGTATAAACTTTTGTGCTGTCAGTAAATTTCACAGAAGTGTCAGACATAGTGAAAAATACTTCTTACTTTAAAAAAGACAAATTACCCAATGTTATAATTTTAGTGTAAATATGAATTTAAATAATTAGAATTCGTTGTGTATATTTTTGTTTAAAGAAAATTCATTTTTATGTTTTAACCCCTTCAGAGCACATTTTTTTATTTTTTCTTCATGTGCTCGTAAATAAACTTTTGTATGACACTTGTGCGTGAAGTACTTTTGCGCACTCGTTGCGAAAAAGGCACTCGCTACGCTCGTTCCTTGCATTTTCGCAACTCGTGCGCAAAAGTATAACTTCACGCACTTGTATCATAAATATTGTTAGTAGTCAGTATTGTTAGTATTTCACTCATTTTGGGTATTATGCAGTTAAGGTAGGTTTTTCCTGTTATCTTATTATTGAAAAATATTGGCCCAACCACTTTATACTGGAATATTTCACACTAAACTATAATTGATTTACGGTCAGATTTCTTCATCAGTTGTCCGCTGTCTATGATTTTTATTCTCCCATTAACGTCTATTTTCATTATTAAACATGCCAGCTGTGGAGAAAGTGGTTCAACAGGTTTTCTGGAGCATTTCTGGGGCATATCTGGAGTTTCATTCAGACAACGAAGCATTTCCTGACAAAATATCAACCGTTTCCGCAGTAAGCGATGGCACGAGAAGTTCTTATATGGTTTAAAATTCTGTCTTCTTATAGTCCTAGAGATTTTTATAGGATGTCTTTGTAATATGTTGAAGCTGGTAACTAAAGAGTCTCCAAAGTTTTCTGACAAAAAGTAGTAGCGCGGAAATTATTTCTTCCCATCCAACTACCATGGAATGCAAAAAAATCAGAGAGTCCCATTACCTCAATGATAAAGTGTTTCAAAGTAGTTGATAGCACAGAGCACCTATAATAAACGGAAAACAAAGGTCGGGTGTCTCAAAAAAGAAAGAAATTTTGACCAGGTCACCCGGTAATCGGTCAAATAACAATAGGTGATAAATGGTTTACAACTACTTTGTGGTCCGAATCTTTGATCCTTTCAACTCCATTGGGACAGACTTTCGCCATAAATTTGTTGAAAATATTTTTAGTAGTTGTGAAAAATATTTATTTCATAATTTTAATAACTATTTTATCATTTCTATGAAAACCCAATACCAGATCTCATAATAAATGAATGTGTATCTTCATTTGTCAATTAAACAAAACGATAACAATAAATTTAACCCTTAATATGCAGAAGTTCTCTATATATTAACGATTCCATAAATTGAAAGTAAAATATCCAACATATTTAATTGACAGCGTTATTTGTTAACTATTCTGATATCATGTTTTGATTTATGGAACTTGTTATTGCTAATTGCTTTATCCCTAGAAAGCCACATGCTCTTGAGTAATTTGTAACGATTAAGTACATTAGTTTATATTTATCCATTTGCTTCAATAAAATGGACATTAAATAAGTAAAGTATCACGTTTATGCTGTAATTATGCATTTTAAAATATTAATACTGCATATTGCTGTTGTTTTTTTTTGGTTATGAGAAAAAATGGCTAAATGTCATTCATAGAAATGAGATGACGCCGTTGGTGCCAGCGAAATCGATATACAAGGTGATATGTAAGAATTGGTAACAAAAATAAAAAATGGTGGACATTTTATAATTATTTTTAAAGTGCTCCGCAGGGAGTTCACGGTGAAATTTGCTGAAATTTTGATTGAATATTATACCTACATATTGAGATAATTGGCTTCCTAATCCTTTTTTTCACGATATTATAGTTAAGCTTGCTTTTGAGAACAGCTTACATTTTTGCAAACATTGTCTGGTTGCTACACATATAGGGCACGACAGAAATTGAGCAAAATAATAATACAAAATCTGTCTAGGTCTTGCAAAAATTGTCTTGGTCTAAGTCCAAGACCAAGATCATACATGGATCATACATGTATGATATCCAGGGCAACAGAAAAAAAGTCTCTTTTTGTAGAGCTGTGTAATTTTTACCAATCAAGAGAAATTTTCAAGTGGAAATTTTCCAAAATGGCGTAAGTAGTAACAATCTATTTAAGCAAGACCAAGAGCGGACAAACAAGACCGGTCGCGAATTTCATATACAAGGTGGTTCTTAGGTAATCACATACATAAAAGTACAGTACAATCTTCACTTCAAATTTTTAAACCAACTAGCCTTAATAAAATGTTGATATCAAGAGAGATACAGGCGGATACAGGTTGCTGAACATGAAATTTTAATTTCCGTTTTTTACAATAGTTTTTTT
>CAJUYH010000489.1:0-65158 GCA_910591685.1 Galerucella tenella | reverse complement strand
CGCCGCCATATTGAATTTATTTTGACAGATCGTTGGATTGCCTAATTAAAACACAAATAACAGCAGCAAATGGCAAAAGGGAACAATCTATAAAAGACAATGGTGACAACAACTATATGACAGCTTTGATGAATTTTAAAATATTTTCTTCTTTTCATGCTAAAGGCCTTAGCTGCCAGGCCTGTTTCGACAACTCTATTGCAACTAGCGCTTCAGGTGGATGGGTTTGAAACCTCATTTTTGTATTCAAGGTCATCCTATAGGGCATGTCCACGACAGTTGACATTGACAATACTTGGGTGGTAAAACAATAAACAATAGACATGATGAAAAATTATCAAACAACAAACAACTATTAACCCATATTATATATTATTAAATATGCAAGCTCAACAATTCAAATAACTTTAAAAGTACACTGAAGCAAAATCAAACACGATCTACCTATAAATCAGCATAACCTCACTATTAAGTACCACGTGTTCTGAACGCTTTGTTTATTGTTTTACCACCTAAGTCTTGTCAAAATAGTTTGTGACGTCACGTGGACATGCCCTATAAACTTTCACTTCTATAGGTTAGACTGTTTTGTGAAGTAGTGTCACTTCGTCTTCCGGTCTACTAACACGTGTTCGTGTAGTGGCTGAAGAATTTATAAAATTAAAAATGTTCATAATGTAATACATTTCAACCCCAAACAGGGGATAATTAATTTTTAAAAAAATTTCAAATTTAATGTAGTGACGTTAATGTGTTGTAGACATTTGACTCATATCTGACGAGTAAGTAATTCTTTTCTAATATTTTTTAAAAAATTTCCAACGATTATTGCTTACCTGCAGGTATGGCACTGATGATGGCTTAACCGCCTTAAGCGCTTTGCAATTTTAAAATAAAAAATTTTACACAGAATACAAAAATGTTTTCTTGACTTTGACCTTTCTGTTTCGCTTTTACGCTGTCACATGAAATTATCCAAAAAGTGCTTATCGCCTACCAACTTGACAATTGGAAATACATTTTAAATACATAATTACCAACTTTAAATCTATATAAAACAAAAGTAAGGTCTGAAGTAGGATAAGGTCAAGGTTAGGTTATGTTCAGGTCAGCTGTCAATTAATCAATTCTCAACAAAAATATATACATAAGTTTATACATCAGAAAAGGGAACAAAATATAAGGAACATAGGTATAAAAATAATAAATATCACAAAACGAGAAACATAAAGTACATAATACGAATAGACATAGTGTATGCAAGACCTTTAATTACTACTTTTGTATCTTCTTACCATTCTATTGTCATGATAACACAATGTTAAAAAGGAACATTAAGCAATGACAAAATGTAGTTCAAATCAAAAACTTTACATAATTGAGCAGGAAATTATCAAAAAAAAAATAACTCTGTGTAAACTAAAGGGAAGATCAAAAACTAGATATTATATCTTTACGGGACTTGTGGTTTACAAATACAAATGCAAATATATTACCTAGTTAAAAGTAGATTAAGTTTAAATTGAGTCTGTGAAAGAACAAGTTTTTAGTTTACTACTTTCTTCTCGTTGAGCTGGCGCCTGGGGTTTCCGGTGTACTCCGGCGTCCTGCAGACGTGTGTGCTTTTTGACTGAGATCTCAGTTAATCACAGCTCACATCGGTGATGTACGCGTTCTTTTTGATTTACTCACCATAAAATACTTCAACCTAGAATTGTAACTCCTATGTTGTCAGCAGTGACTACTGTTTCAACTGCCATCTGAAGTTTGGCCGCAGGAACTTTTGGAGGCATGTAGTGTAAATTCACATTATTAATATTTCTCAGCCAGGAGTCAAATACTTCAGGTTCACGTTTTGGAAACCGATGTTTAACTTTTTTGTCTCAGCATAACGGAACACAACAAAGTTTTTTACGTGGTTTGTTTATTTTTCCTTCCATTTTGACATCTTGACGTTACGATTGTTGATGATCAGTGCCCTCTGCAGTTTGGCCGCATCGTAACTTAAAACATTCTCTCCAATCCCAGTTACAATTCTAGGTTGAAGTATTTTATGTTTACTCAATTCGAAGTGAACTGCTGATATCAGTTATATTTTGAGTCCGAAAAAAAGTCGATGGGATGAAACAAATATTTGATTTGTGATTTGCTTGTGATTTAAACAACATAGAACATAATTTAATTTTCTTTGGTTTTGAGTGAATGTTATCTATGGGATTATGGAAATAATTATTAGATGCTGATACGATTATGGAAATAATTATTAGAAGATGATACTAATATGTCTTTTATTTTAAATCTTCTTTGGATTGATTTTTGATACGTTGGCAAATCGCGTATTTCAATTTAGAATGTCGTTCTTTTTGGTGCTTACTCACATCACTTTAACTCAGATCACATTAACTGAAGTTAGCCAAGATCTCAGTAAAAAAGAACGTACCTGTAGTGCCACTCGTATAATGTATTAAGCATTTAAGTGAAAAGCTTAATTTCTACTTTCATAGTTATGTATATCAGAAATTATATAAAAAACTTAGTAAGCTTAAGAAAATATTTTCATTCCATTTTTAATTACGTTAGAATGAAAAAAAGTATCAACCATCAATAGTGATACATTCAGAAGTGTTTTAATCAACAAGAGCCCAAACTATTACACACCTAGTATTTACTTACTTGGTTCGATTCAGAACTACCTACATATTTCAACTGTGTTCCTAAATTGAATTTAAACTCTCTATTATATTTATATTACTTTAATAATACATTCAGAACAATCGATATTCCGTTACTAATATTGTTCATTTCTGTACAAACTATCAAACTTTTTCAATAACCTCCAAGTAACTTAAGACAGTAAATCAATAAAACATATTAATAATTTACGTACCGAGAATAACATTGATTTATTCCTTGAAATGAAGTCCTACAAGGTTTGGGGGTTACTGTGAAAGAGGTTTTTCTACGACCGTGCGTTTTAACCCACTTTCCCGCACGCATTTTAGCTTTGAAAGTGTCACTTTCCCGCACTAGTGCACTAGTGCGGGAAAGTAAAATTATGCAAATTTTGACCTTATTAGATAGTTTTTTACTTCGGAAGTTATAACTATTGTTACACCAGGTGAATAAATAGTCCATCAAATAAAATCTACATCTTTTCTAGCTTTTTGTTGCATTTTGATTTTTTTTGGAAAATATAAAATAATGAGGATATTTTGATATAACCCTGTACATTCTTCAAAGTAGTGTCATGAAACAACTACCAAACCACCCGGTTTTGATGTAAGAAAAATATATCAGAAAAAATCCTTTCATCTACAAATGACTTGAAACCGTTGCCGTCACCTTCATCGTCATCTTTATGTGACCTTCAACAGATGCAATCCTCATTAACGTCATCTACTTACCAGTTTACACCAAATAACTCCACTGTACCAGCAATTTTAAATAATTTACAGAATGCAACAAATTGTGTTTCTAATATTAATATTTATAATAATAATAATAATAATAGTTTTTGGTTAAAGTTTTGTAAATGTATGTTGAAATAAAACAACTTTTGAAAAATGGGTTGGTATACTTTTTTGTATATACGGTCGTAGAAAAAATAATGTTCCTAACTCATGCGTAAATTGTCTTTCAAGCCCTTGACCGCTTGCCCGAACTCCGCTCCGCGTCCTTCGGGTCAACTGCAGTCGCGTGCGGGAAAGTATCACTTTCCGCACTTGTAAGGAAAATAACTATTGTTTTTTATCGGGTAAATATGGGTCGTTTAATGAGAAGCTGTTGCCTAGCAATTAGACAAGAAAAACTGCTAACTATTGAAAATAAGACACCAAATGTGGAGTGTTTTCAGTGTCAAAGGTATTCGAGTCAAATTAATGAAGGAAACAGTTTAGAATTTAAACAAACACAAATTTACCCAGTGTCAATACAAACATCGGGTGTAATTTAGCAGGACAATTTGATGCATAAGATATCAATTCAAACTTTATTCATAGAATACTAAAAAAGTAGTTTTTGCGCGATCGATCTTTTTTGTTTATTTACAGCATCGGTTGTCAGGACGGTAGGTTGTGTTTACTGGTTTCTAAGTCTAACACGTTAGTAAGTAATTTACTTACCGTTCAGACGTCGGTAAGTAAATTACTTACCGACGTCTTAGCCTTACATACATTTAAGTGGTCCTAAATAATTTAGTCGACGTTAATTAGGTTTTTCAAGAGAAATAATTTATAAAGTTTTAAAAATTTGGGTATGAACTCTCTAAAGGCAAGTGAATATAGATCAAAAGAGTTCCTACTTCTCACGAGGGTGCTTCATCCCCTTTAGCTTAAGAAACCACCCTTCAATGTTACCTCTTGCTAGTGTTTTACATTTATCTCGAAAACCGTTACCCTGACGTGAAAAATGAAAAGGAATTAACTTATTTGCTATAAAATTCTACATCATGTATGTCCTATACAAATTTTCGCTATATAGCATCCTAACCTCACAAATTTAGATAAAATAGTGAAGTTACGCAAAAACAAGTGATAACTTAAAATACCTTGACCACAGAAAAATGTAATATAAAAAGCAGATTGTTGTTTACAAACCTAGCAATAAAAACAAAAAGAAGTTTCAAAAATGTTTTTATTACTACAATACAATATTATTAAAAAGTAACAACTGTTTATTCAATAATTGGATTATCTTCAGGTAATTCTTCCTCTACCAATGAATTAAGACATCCTTGTCCATGACAACTGGAGCACATTGTTGAACATTTTAATCCAACCTTAGCACAACCGCATCGTTTTCCACAACCTTTTTCACAGTTACAAGTTATCAATTTAAGAATGAAAGTAGGAGCTGGTATCTCCGTTGTAGGATTAGGCATCAAAATTTTTCTGACTGATTTCCAACCCCAATCATTAGGCTTCAAAATCTTTCCACGCCAGGAGTGAATTTGTTGGAAAACGCGATACGAATGTTGTTCTAAAGCAGCAGATGTGGGTGGTAGTCATGATAACAGCACCGCCTGATTAGAGTTACCCACAAATTTGTTAAATGAAATGAATCTATATTGGTTTAATGATGTAACAGTACGAGGTGCCTTGTATAAAGCAAGGGTAATTTTTTCTCAGCTCGAACAATGTCAGGTTTCATCGATGATGGATTGTTAAATATATTCAAAGCATCGTCCAAGTCCCTTCTAGTATTTATCAACTTTACAGTGTGTGCTTTTCCTTTGCCAAAAAATGACGATGTAGTATCACATCCACTGAATGCGTGAGCAAATAATATGTTATTTTTACAGTTATAAAGAATTTCCGAGTTCTGAATATCGACAGAACTATATGCCCTTTCTTTGATATTTCCTTGAAAATCTCTTAAAAATCGAACATCTTTATCAAGAGGACAAAGAGCAATTATAAGTATGAGAAGGTCAACATCCTGTCCCACGACAACAACCGTATAACTATTATAAGCTTCCTTAATAGCAGTTTGGACAATTAGAGTATCAGCGTCATCTGTGGCAGAAAGAGCTTGAAAGCCGGCACATTCTAATTTTTCCTGCAGTTGATTAATTAAACGTTGTTTATTCGCTAGATTGCTCAGAAATTTTTTTTGTGAATCAGGAACAGGCGAATTTTCGTTAAATATTATTTCAGAAGATATTCGTTTTAGAAGTCTTTGTTGTCGTTCAATGCCTTTTGTACTCTCCATATTTTCAGAATAACCGTCAAATACTACGATTACTCGTTGACCATACCGTTTTTTAATGAAATTAATACAAGCGGTGTAGATGTCTGCAAATGTCCCTTGCTTCGGCCAAACCACTCGATGAATTAAATTGCCCCCATCTACAATAAATGTACGTTCACCAGCACTAATTGGACGCTCTGTAACAGCGTTAAAAATGTCTCGCGATTAAAATTTTGTAAATATGCTTGCTTTTATCATCGTAATTTTAGTGAATTTGTCTTCTCTTTACCATCGTTAACCAACTTCAAACGCTATTTCTGCAATTAGGGCTAGATGTAGGAAAAAAATGTATAGGACATGAAAGATGAAGAAGAATACATAGAATAAATTAAGTTCCATACATTTTTCTTGTCAGGGTAACGGTTTTGAAGAAAATTTAAAAAAACTGGCAGGAGATATCATTAGAGGGTGGTTTTTGAAGCAAAAGGGGATGAAGCACCCTTCTGAGAGGTAGGAACTCTTTTGATCCATATTTGGATGGCTATTAAGACTCTGTACCCAAATTTTTAAAACTTTATAATTTTTTTCTCCTAGATGCTATTATTAGGTATATCTAATTTACGTCGACTAATATATTACTTCATTAATTACACAAAAGGAACAAAAAAAATAAGATTTATATTTTTTCAATGAACAGAATCGAACAGAACAATATAAAAAGTAATAAATAGCATGAAAACAATTTCACCAAAATGCTTATTATATTTTTAACTGATCGAGAAGTATAAATGTCACTTTTGACATTTCTTTCATTCCGAAGAAATTTAAATTATTTTATTCGAAGCTTATTTCAATACGATCGCGCAAAAAATGGTATAAGCATTTCGAACGTTAAGGGTAATACCGGTCTCCAAACATTGCTGTCGACCGGTAAACAACCCTTAACGTTCTTGATACTTAATATACTATAACAATGATAAGGTTAAATATGAAATTTTGAAAATTAGATATTATTGTCAATAGTAGATTTCTATAATTCAAAAGAATTGGGAGGGCTATAAAAACAGGGTAGGGCACTTTAATACTCAAGAAGGTCAATGGTGTCAAATTATGACAGTAGCGAAAAACCTCAACTTTTTAGTTATATTTGGCTGTGTAGAAGCCTACTTTGGAAAGTGATCGTCAAAAAAGTCTATCTTCTCCCTATATTGTAAACAACACATTTTGACACTGTTTTGGAGGACATATGAAGTGACAACTACCAAAAAGATATCGATTGTTCTTAACGGGTTGTCAACTACCACCATTGGGTGGTAATAATTCATGCCATATAAAACGTGTATCTGCATAATTCTCCCATTTCTAACCAAGTTTTCTGCTGCTTTCGAAGTACCTACTGTAGAAGACTTCTGGCTTCGTTATATTCTATAAAATGTTGTTAGCAACTTCCTTTTTATTGTTCACGCTCTCTGCTGCATTTCTTTCTGCAATTACAGATTTCCATCCGCTAGTAGAAAGATTCATCTTTTGCCTCAAAATAGGCCTCAGCTTCAGCGATAACCTCTTCATCCGTGCGAAATTTGTTACCTGGGAGCATTTTTTTTTAGTTCTGCGAACAGCCAATAGTCGCTGGAATCCAAATCTGGCGAATACGGTGGATGTGGCAACAGTTAGCAAACGCGGCACCCACTTTGAATAGACCTTTCTCATGGTCAATTGCTCATGCAATATAAAGCCAACACGCTCTCTTCATATCTTTATGCTGTCAGCTAACTCACGCAATTTCACTTTTCGATGATTCCAAACGATTTTTTGGATTTTTTTTTTATTTTTTCTGGTGTTACCCCCTCATTTGGACATCCACTGCATTCCGCATCTTCGGTGTCACTACAGCCCCGTTTGAAGTCAGCAAACCATCGTTTTATTGTTGTTTCGGAGGCTTCATAACTCTTTTTAAGACGTTGCTTCGCTTGAACGGTATTTTCACCCATCAAGAAGCAGTGTAAAATTAAAACACGAGATTGTGTTTGATCCATTGTTTTGTGAATAACAAAAGTAACGGTACCCTTAGCTCAACGACTCACGAAATAATGAATAGAATATCATGAAAAATTGGCAGCTGTCTTTTTAAGGTTCGTACAAACAGGCGATTGCAATAAAACTATGCCATCTATGTGTCACGTCCGGGACTTTTCAACCCATGTAATATACAAACAATAATTTCAATTGTTAGCTTGATGTTGTTTTGATAAAATAATGCTTATGACGCTATAGAAACCGGTCCATAATTTCATGCGAAAATTATCAAAGGTAATACCACGAGTGCTTCAAATTTTATCGATAATTTTTTCTTTTTCACGAAAACTTGTTTATTTGGCAAGAATATGAAAACAAACCGATTGATAAAATCACGAGTCCGTTAGGACGAGGGATTTTATCTAAATTCGGTTTGTTTGAATGTTTTTGCCTCAAATAAACAAGTTTGAGTGATGAAAATAAAAAATTATGTGATAAAATTTGAAGAGCGAGTTGTATTTGGGAAGATTATTTTTTTCATAAATTAAAATTTTGTATTACCTGAATGTTTAATATTCTCTTGGGTGATGGCACTCAATCGGTTTGTGTTCATTTTTCAATAAACTTCGAAGCACTTTTAGTTGTCAATAATGACAAATTCAAAGTAAAATTTTGACGTTTCGATGTAAACAAGCTTTTATCGATGAGGAAGCAGAATTATCAGTATAATACCGAATGATTGGCTGGAATAATGTATTGCTATTGGTTAAAACCACCAAAATGTCAGATTTTGACCAGTGAAAAAAATAATCTAATTAAATTAATGAAAATCTAATAAGAAGGAAGAATCTTATATACCTACTTCAAGGGAAGTGTAAGTTTATTCACTGGTCTTATCTAGAACTTAATTCCCAGCTATCGCTAGGCTGCAAAATCGTTCTCGACTAGTAAATATTAGATACTTACATCCCTTATAGTGTAAATAAATATAATATATTCTATTTATTTTTTCCAGTATAAGCAAAAGCCAGCAGTGATATTACTAGATTGTTCTAAGCTACAATTAGGAAGGGGTAGATTAGATGATAGCGTAACAGCTTTTAGAAGAAGATTGGAAATTTTTAGGCAATCTTCTTTGCCGATGTTACGGGCAATGGATAGCATAGGAAGACTGACTATAGTAAGTTTTCATATTAATGTTAAACAGAAAAAGTAGAAATAATAGACTAGTGAAATGTTTTTATTTATTTCAACTCTCAACAAACCTCTTTTTCCTGTAAGTTTTTTCCAGTACAAATGCAAAAATATTTGACTTTCCAACGAAACATCGTATATATTTTAATTCAATACGAAAACCAAATTTTTCAGAAAATATAATAATTCTTAAGTTCACTGATATTAAAATGATTACAAAGCATACTTTAAGTAGGTATAGTACCCGTAGACACCTACATCCCTAAAAACCAAATAATGCATTTTTATAAATTTTCGGAAAGACGAAGAATTCCCCACGTAGAACCTAATTTATATAAAGTGTTCCTTTTAAAATATCACGATATTTCCATTTCAAAAATACCACCATATATAAGAATTTGCTAAATGAACATATAAAATTAAATAGCAATACAAAAATGAATCATTAAGCAAAACCATCGCCCGCATATGCCTTGTAATTTCATAGATACATTTGGGTTAAAATAGTTCCGAAAATTTTTTGTATGTATATCAAAATATAGATATTATAATCGTTTATAAAATATTCTCGAACGTCATTGTCATCATAAAGGGACTGTTAAAGCAGTATGAGAGGCATACATGGAACTCTCACCTGCGAAGCAGAGCAGAAAGATCATGTTATTGCTTATGAGCAAAGTCGGAGGACCGTGGGACGCACCCCGTCATAGTATATAAACAAGGAATAGTAGGGTCACTCTAAGCATCTCCCAGTCGATGTCTATCTCACTCGGTGTCCGTCTTTTCTGGTATCCTGAAGCTCCCAATCGAGCGATAGACAGATACCGTGTGTCTTTTGTAGTTTGAAGGTACGAGCGGAGTTATTAGTATTATAGGCTGGACTGTCTTTGCAGTGAATTATTTAATTATTATTACGGTATATTTTTTATTAAAAAGAAAATGCCACGATTGTATTGTGTGGACGGTTGTAGAAGTAGAGATGGGGTAAGAATATCTTCCTTCAGATTTTTTTTCTTACTGGTTTGAATTGGAAGAATTTGAAGCTTTACTGAAAAATTTGCGTGTGGTTAACAGTGAAGGAAAAAATTTTAATAATAAAATGAAAATCAGTTAAATCCCTTTGGGGTATATTAAAATCTTTTATTGAACAAAATACCTTAACCAAAGAATCAACTATTTTTTCTCAGACAAAAACTCTGAATTTTATTGAGTATGTTACCCAACTTGAAAATATATTTGTAGCTAACTTCAATAAGTTAGCATGTACCTACCTAATAATTGTATCGGAGCGACATTGAAAGATCTTTTTAAAAATGTCATGAAAAATTGGCAAGCGATTGCAATAAAACTATGCCATCTATGTGTCACGCCCGGAACTTTCAACCCATGTAAAATACAAACAATAATTACAATTGTTAGCTTGATGTTGTTTTGATAAAATAATGCTTATGACGCTATAGAAACCGGTCCATAATTTCATGCAAAAACTATCGAATTAAATTAATGAAAATCTAATAAGAAGGAAGAATCTTATATACCTACTTCAAGGGAAGTGTAAGTATATTCACTGGTCTAGAACTTATTTGTAGCTAGCTTCAATAAGTTAGCATGTACCTAATAATTGTATCGGAGCGACATTAAAAGATTGAAACGTTAACTTTGTTAACATTTCAGATAATAAAAATGTGCAATAATGACTACAGAATTTTGATTTTTGGTGGAATAGTAGGTATATATATATAGTTCCTAAAAATATTTCATTCAAATATTAAATAAATTATTTCACTTTTATGATTTGTGGTGGAATAAACTAGTAGACCAAAAATCAATATTCAAGAGGTATTTTACCGCGAAATTTAAAATTTCGAATGGTCTTTAAATACGGATGATAAAGGTACCGGCGGGTCTTCTCTCATCGTCTGTAGACATAGCAAGTTGGAACTGTGCAGTAGTCCAAGTAATAATTTCAACAATTTACACAAAATCTAATAGGCAGCCGTAACTTTTTAAGTACCTATCTGGATTACTGTTCTCTGGACACAGTTTTCTGGACACAGTTCTCTGTACACAGTTTCCTGGAACACAGTAGTGGAGTACCTATATTAAGTTCCTGACAAACAGTTCATGGAGTAGTAGTTTACCGGATACAAATTTTTTTTGGAGACAAAGTTCTTGCATAACAACATCCCGAAGCTATAGTCTCCTGGATATAGTTTACCGGATAAAAGTTATTTTTTGAAACATAAAGTAACCTGGATACAGTTTCCCAAATACCGTTTCCTGTATACAGTCCATAGAAGCACATCAACAGTTCCAGTTTAACTTCATCTTCATCCTCATATATTAATGTGCTAAGTATTTTTTTTATACATCCTTATTGTTTACTAACCCATTTTTTTTGTAATTCCAAAATCGTAATTATATACATTTTTTTACGTAGTGGTTTTATTTATTATACAGAAACTAAGTTCTTTTTTTTTAAACAGATTAAAAGTTAGCTGACCTTTAGATTCAATTTTCTTTCTAATTTTCTTTTATGGAAGAAAATTAGTGGCGCCCTAAAATTGCTTTCTCTTTTTTTTCTAGTTTTGCTAAAAAAATTAACTTTTTTCTTTACATCAATAAGGTAACAAAGCCCTGTGAACTGGCTTAGTTTACCTCCAAATCTATTGGTTAGTTAGGCAAGAACCTGCATTATTCAACATCATTTTGTTTAACGTCATTGGACTTTTTAGTGTTTCATTGGCGCTCAACCTCAGTCTAAAACAATTTGGTTTCAAGATCTTTTTTAAAATGTATCATATACGCATCCTTGTGAAAATTCTCCTTCAAGTTCTTTCTTATCCCTGTATACAAAAGTGGGTTTATATTATACAATTAAATTACTAATACTAAATTACACATATTACACAATTTTTAATTATTAGGTACTTTTTGCTTTGCTTTATTTTATAAGTTTGGTTTAAGATTTCATTTTTTTACTAAATGCAATCATTCAGCATTGTTTTTATATGCAAAACCAATTCTAAAGTACCTATGTAGAATCTGGTATAATTTTTAATGAATGTCTTCCATTTTCATATTATAAGATATAGTATATTTGTACATTTTTTATTTCATATATATAATGTAGTAAGAGCTATTCAAATGAATGATTCTAGTTAATTAATCATAATTAAATACAATTAAATGCATAGCGAAACAACATCGTTTTTTGAAATAAGTTTTCTAGCCTAACGTACATTTTTATCAGCCCCCGTACCAAACACTCCATTTATAAATCAACAAGAAATGAAGATAGTAATTCGCGCGACCCCTGTATATACGGCACACGTGTGCTTTTACGATCGTTTTTCGGCAAGTCTTCAGCAGCTCTACATGAAAGAGCCGACGAGGAGTGAACCTACTATTCCTTTGTTTATATACTATGACCCCGTGTAGTCACCTGCGTCTACACTGCAATCATGAGATTTATGTTAACGTACGGAATCAATCACTGGCCATTGGTCTGACCCCTCTGGACGTCAAAGAGGTTGCGTTCATTACCATGTAGAATTGCTCTGGTGTAAACCCCGAAATAAGAGTGGTTCAGGGCTTTTGGAGAAATTTAGTTTCCCTTACCCTACTTATTTCTGCCACTGACCAAGGGACCGGCGACTCAGTCCCTTGGCCGTTCCCCTTGGGACGCGCCCGATAGATAGCCCAGTCCACGGGTAAGAGTGGGTCAATTGGGACTAAGCTGCAGGTGGTCTTGATGCAATTTAAGCCAAGTTTGTGTTGAAAAATCAATGGGAGTAGAATAATATATCCATAATTTTGCCACTTTTCGAGTAAATTGAGTACCTAATAAAACCGTGCCTAAGCAAACAATAAATTTTAGGTAGATGGAGACACGGATGCTCAACCAGTTCAGACGGACTTCAAAAATGTCGTGAAAGAACACATCGAATATTTAAAAACCCAATCGCTAGAAACAACTCAAAATGGTTACGTGTCAAATGGAAACATCCCTAACGGCCACACGGTTTCAAATGGACATGTACCGCAAGATACTCAACTTCAAGATCTCGAAGACGAACCCATAGAAACTATAAGTAAAAGTGTAAGTAACGGTGTGAACCACATGGCGAATGGACATGCACAAACAAATGGTTTTGTGTCTAATGGTCTGTCGAAACACAGTCAAATGGTCGAAATTCAAGGACATATTTAAATGTGTATTTTTTTGTACAGTGTTCCAGATGTAGAATTAGTTTGCAATGGAAGTATAGCAGTTTTACATAGAAGTAGATATTTCCAAAAATTTTTATCGTAAACTGTAACTATTGTTAATGTGATGACCCATATTTTTAATACCTTTGAAGGAAGAAGTCGCCCAATGGCGTGCATAAAATTGTTTTATAAATTCGAATATTGTGAAATACTGCTTTTCAAATGTAATTCAAATTAATATAGTGGATTAAAATTAACCTGCATAAAATTTGTAATACAATTCAAAGTCATCACATTAACATTAGTTACACTATACCTTTTTGATTATAGTAAATAGGACGATTTTTAGTGAAGTAATTATCTCAGATTGCCAAGTTGCCAAGTAGGAAATTCTATTTATTTAAGGAATAAAGATATCATCACGAAACGTTCTGGATCATGTAACGATTTTTGACAAACTTGTTAAATATTAGATAATACCATTTATAGGTATAGTTCTTTTCACGATCTAAGAAACTGACCTGACCTGAAATGGGATAATGACATGCAATAAAGCATAAAAGTCGCTACAAGGTCGTATCTATTCAATAATGGATAATAAATTATTACTTAAAGACTTTTGAGTCATTCTTATTATAATTTACTTGGTACTTTTTCTTTTTCACCAGGTATAGTGTGGCTATGCACGCTGAGTCCGAATAGTTTTATGGCTTTATTGCATCTCAAGCCTAAGTCAAGCCAAGTCAGATTCTTAGATTGTGAAAAGAACTATACTGGATAGGTTAATCGGCTTTGTTTTACAAAAGACTTTATAACTTTAAAAAAAAAAACAGTGTTGCGAGAATTGCATTTTCTGACGTTATTCTTTTGATGGGATTATTGTACATAACTCTCCTTTTTTGGGGGCAACTATTTTTCGTATCAAACCCATGTGTTGCTCTGTATCACTAGTGCAAACGTACAGTTGGACTAATCTAACTAGTGACTTCAAATGCGCGATTCACGAAGCAAGACGATACGGTAAAGAGAGCGACATTGTGTGTGCCGAACGGCTCGCAGAAGACGCAGCGTCGCCACGATAAGGCATTCGTGCATTTGCTCGTGCTCTCAATAAAAATACTGAAATTTTCTGAAAAATTACTTTTAGGTATATTTTGGCTTCATTTGCTTTCACCAATAAGAAAGTATGCGGAAAATTGGTTTACACGAAATGCTGTAAGAACAATGTCTATTATTCAAAACGAACCGGTATGTATGCACCACGAGTACTAATATATAATATATATAATAAATATACCACGGGCGACTTACGAAACCTCGGGCCAGGGGCTAGTTCTGAAATATTGCACTAGTGCACTAGTGCATTTCGATTGATTTAGATCTACACAAGTTTTGAACTAGTTCACCAATTTAATTCGAATACTGTTCAGCTGTCGAAGCGCTTATTTCACTTGCAAAATTTTGATTATTTGGGGGTATAATTTTGTGTTGTGGTTTTTTCAGATACTTTGTATAGTTTTAACATCCCTCCTTTCAGTTTGACTACCTTTTTGAACTTTTTTAGTTACTCTAAAAACTAGTAATTACCATAGTAATAAGCAGTTAATGAGAAGATCTGACCATTGGAAAGATCTAGTAGGGCTTATACAATCAAAGACTCTTCTGGGTGACTACAACCTGTTGAGATCAAAAGAATGCATAAGTCAAAGTAAAACTGCGCTAAGAGTTTTGACAGGGATCCTAATGGGACATTGTCGCCTGAATGGGCACCTGAAAAAGCTCAAAATAGTGGAGGAAGAAGAATGCAGATTTTGTGGAATGGAAGAAGAAACCTCCATCCACATACTTTCCAACTGCACAGCACTCCAGAATCCTAGAGCACAGCACCTGGGAGATTACTGGATAGAAGAGGAACATTTGCCTAAGTTGAAGCCTGCAGACATCCTAAAATTCCTCCGGGAAATAGGACTAAAGGAACTACTAGTTTCTGAGACTCTCCTCAGAAACTGAGTAGAAGTAAGGGGGCACAATAGACCTTTTAGGTCTCAGTGAATGTCACCCCAAAAATCACACATACACACATACAAGCAGTTATTTTTTAGACGAGAGTGACGCGAGAATGTCTTATATTTTTCAAATCTACATGGCAAGTTTAATGGAACTGCATAAAATAGTGCTAAATTATGTTGTGAAACTTGTGGAGGATGATTTTTCAACGCCAAGATCCCCCCAATCTAAGAGACCGCTAGTTCCTAAAAATTTAAGGTAGTCGTTCGATAGTCGCTGCAGAGACATGCTGCAGCTGCAGGCGGCCGAGGCAAGAGGCAGAGACACTACCGTTCTAATGAATTCTAATGATACACCGTTCGATGCACGCTGCAGCAGCAACTAGCTTACTAGGTGTCTCGCCCTGTCTCTGCTGCATCTGCGTCCGGACCAGTGTGGAGGCACGAGGCAGACGTTCTGCAGCAATCGTTGTGTATTGTTGTGTATCATTTTTCATGTTATTTATTTTGATTTACCTTAAAGTAATAAAGAGTTTTTCTTCAGTTGTGATTTTCGTTCTCAATTTTTTTGGCTGCATGTCTTTTTCAATTAAACTTAAAACAAAATAAAATTGTGTTTTATTCAGTGTGCAATATTTTCTGAATAAATCTTCATCGCCTTGTAGGTGCTGTAAAATTAACAGTTTAAAATAACCTTCTGAATTCCGTTTTTCATATAAGGCGCTCTCTTGCTTTTCCTATATAAATAGTATAATATTAAATCCTGATCTTCCTCTTCCTCCAATAAAATTCGTTTGATAATTCTATTCTTATTGGCAGACATTCTACATCCTTCTTTCTTAACAGCTAAAGAAGTACTTATCTGTTATTCTGTCGCATGCTACGAACGAGCCCTCTAGGTTTCTCCTGTCCTATCTCGGTCACTTGCCTCTTGCCTCGTCCGCCTGCAGCTGCAGCATGTCTCTGCAGCGACTATCGAACGACTACCATTACTGACTTTCCGTAAAAGCTGCTGGTGAATTAACAAACATTTTAGATCCACATTTGGCAGCTCATACAAGAGTATCAGTTATGTACTAGGAAATAAGTTGTTTCAACGCCAAAAACGGTGCTTCATCCTTTTAGGCAAGATCCCTTCAATCTAAGAGACCGCTAGCTCCTAAAAATTTACAGACTTTCTAAAGAAGCTGCTGGTGATTTAATAAACATTTTAGATCCGCATTTGGCAGCTCATACAAAAGCATCAGTTATGAACAAATCTAGAATACTAAGGTAGGGAAGAAGTTGTAGCTTCGTCAGGAATATGAGACATTTTTTGTATATTCGCTTCTATGGAAGTGGTGTTACCAAACTACCATTGGGTTGAATTTATACTCTTGTGTTGGTTTTTGTAATATTAAAATAATAATGTATACCTATGTGTAATTAAATTTACTAATCCTGTATAAATGTTATCCATATTTAAAAAAAAAACATCAAGTTATATTAGGATATATTTTATATTATTAATATTATATTATATTTTTCAGGATTTATCATATCATGAAATACAGGGTGTCTCATTATATTCTGACTGTTTTCAAGAGCTTATACCTTCGAAACGGTTCTAGATAATAAGATGCGGTTTCCACAGTTAAGTTTAAAATTACCGTGAGTTTTGTTGTGACACATTTGTATAAATGGCGTACTTCCGGTTTACCCGCTAGAACTGTGGCGTATTTTCAGAATATTTTTTTAAATGGGACACCCTGTATATTTAGCAATTTATTGAAAGACGCATATTTTTACTTTATAAAGTTACTTTAAAGTTTAAAATCGGTGCACAGAAAGCGAAGTTAGATAACTTTAACTAGAATACTGTAATGATTTAGATATAAAGTTGGAACTTTATTAGCTAAAGTGAACTGTAAAAAACAAGTAGAAACATGTTTTAGGGCACTCTAAAACAAATGTTCGATGTGTCTTCCTTCTTGGTCTATACATTTGTGGAATCGAGCCAAGTTGTCAAATGCTGTTGTCAGCATATCAAGAGGAATATTTTCCATTACCTACCGTATGTTATTTTTTTATTCCTCAATAGTAGCAGGCATCGGGTTGTAGACTCTATTTTTCACAAATCCCCATACAAAAAAATCTGGAACAGTCAGGTCTGGGGAATTTGGAGGCCATTCTATTGGACCAGTCCTACCAATCCAATTGTTGGTTAATAGATTATCTTGCTATGTTGGAATAATGGGGTGGAGCCCCGTCTTGTTGAAAGTAAACATTTTGGTTCAAAATACCATCTTGTTCTAACTGGCTCTAACACAATGTGACGTTCTGTCAATGATCGCAATATTTTTGTGATGTGACATATTAACGCCTCCTTGATTATTATTTATTAATAGGATATCTGAATCATTACAGTATCCCAGTTAAAGTTATCTAACTTCGCTTTCTGTGCACTGATTTTAAACTTTAAGGTACCGATGAAAAGTAAAAATATGCGTCTTTCAAGAAATTGTTAAATATACAGGGTGTCCCATTTAAAAAATAACATCTACTGTATTCTGAAAATACGTCACATTTCTATCGGGTAAACCGGAAGTACGCCATTTATATAAATGTGTCACAACAAAACTCACGGTAATTTTAAACCTAACTGTGGAAACCGCATCTTATTATCTAGAACCGTTTCGAAGATATAAGCTCTTGAAAACAGTCAGAATATAATGAGACACCCAGTATATAAATCTTAACTTCAATTATTCTTCTTTTTCCTTAACAATTTACGTTTGTACTAATATGAAGGCTATTCCGTTGTTGTCAGATTATTGTGTCGTTCGAATTACATTCATTTGAGTGCATTTATAATAATTTCGTTTCACTAATAATTCAAAACTAGCTATACTATTTCGATGGCGAATTCAAAATCGAAATATTTCACTTGTAAATTCAAGTTCACTAATTTTCAAAAGTTGCCCACCTGAGGTTTTCGCCATCAGGACAAAATAATCTACTTAGTACCCTTGATTTTTTCCATTTTCCAGCTTTTATCTATATTTCTGAGAAATGTTATTGAATAATTCTGTACCTAGTTAACGTATTGTAAATACCATTAGGAAAAAAATAGCAGCAAAATCATTTTGGAAATATCTATTTTTATTACACTTTTCTTTAAATGAATACACAGAAAATAAATTGTAAAGGTGGATTTTTTAGGTAGAGCTAGACAAATCAATCATTAAAAAAATTATGTGGTCATTGAAAAATACAGGACTACCTACAAAACCTAACTTTCACTAGTTATTTTGTGCTCGTGAAAATATGTGATAGCTTGAGAAAACAAATTTTTTAAAATATTTTACAATATAAAAATAAAATGATGTGCCTTAGGTTTGATATTATGGAAATGGAATATATTTCTTTGTTATTGGTAATCTATTAATTCAAATACATATGTCTCAAAACAGCTTAATTATTATACTGATAGATAACTTACTCATCTCCGTTTAAATCCAATATTTTTTTGCTTTTGTACTTTCTACCTTCTCCATTCTATTTTCAAATTATATTTCGAATTCTATTTTAAGGAATACAAAATTATAACTGAAGATTTTTCCAAACTATTTTAGTTTCGAAGATGCAGGACGATTTTAAAAATATGTGTTTATAGAGAATGCTCCGTAAGTTTTTAAAACTGTATGAACACTACATTTTTGTTCAGAATTCAATGGCATGGTCAAACATTTTTTTGAGGTACCGTCTTCAGGATATAACTCAAATTTATACTTTTTTCATAGCTTTAGCTATATACACTACAAGGAGCATACAGAAGATATTTATCCTTTGTACTGAAAACAAACAACAAAACTGGAACACGAAAATATTAATACCAAATTAATTTCTAAATATCTTCTGTATGTTCCTTGTGGTATGACTTATTCTTTTTTCTTATTTTTCTGGGAATCAAACCACAATTATTATACTTTTATATATTTTATTACGACGTTTTGGTAGTGTTCCAGGAAAAAAAACAAATTCATTTCTAGCTCGAGACCAAAAATAATATTTGAATGGTTTTATCAGCTTTGATCACAGGATTTAATATTTTCCAAAGTTCTTGTGAAGCCGATGATTTAAATTTCATTTCCATAAAAAAGGGAAAATGGGTCCAACAGTATTCAACTAACCGTAGTAAATATTATAAAAAATAGTGTAGATAATGAAAATGTTATAAACAAACCGCTGGTCGGGGTAGTAACAGATGAACTATTCTTTGTATATTTTTATTGAAATCAGTGAATACCTAAGTGGCAAAATTGAAAATATAGTTTATGTACGATAAAAATACAAAATAATTTTTAGTAACTTGCTCATCAGAATAAATGTAAATGTATCAACCGTTAATTCATACCAATTCATACTTGATGGATAGGGCAATTGACAGTCTACGGGTTGGCAAAACTTCTAGACGTTGTCAGATCATGTGGTAAAACTCCTCAGGTTAGTTTGACATTTATTGACATTGGATTATCGTCTTAGTTATTACAAGTTTTTTGGTCCTTTCGAATTAATTGTTTAATTTATTCAGGATTTAAAGAAAAATAATTGTCTTTTTATCGTAAATAAAAGATATAAATAGGTAACTTTGATTAGTATTAAGTTAGTCTTAGTATGTTCACGTAATTTTTATCACTACCGTATAAAATGTAACTAAGTAGATAATTAATTAGCAATTGTTTCATTCGAACAATGTTTGTATTAAAATTGTTGCCAAAATATTAGAAATGTAAACAATTTTTAAATTTTAAATTTTTTGTATCAAACGCTATAATTTTATTTCAATGCTTTGTTACAAGGTACCTGTATTTGCAGTAGAACATAGTGAATATTTTCATAATAAGCAAAATTGTGAGTAGTTTAAGCAATGAAAGCACATGTTTCTACTCTAAAAGGTATTAAATGTTTTATTATTAATATATCAATGAAGACTTGTATTGCAGCTTTTTAAAATTCGAGTGAAAATAACCAATCTGTTCTCACATTCTCGTCAGCTCAAAAACTGGTAACAAAGACTTTATTTGATTTTTATCAGTTTATTTATCTCACCAAACTTTTGGAGTAAAATGCAATGCACCTGCGCTACTGCATATTACCTTGTTTAATAGTGGACAATAATTCTGGAGCTGAATTTTTTAAGCTCTTCCAATCATATTTAGCAAAACTCATTCTAATATTAAAATATCATGGTTATACCTACGAAAGAATACACCAACAAACAAGAAGCGAAGTTGCCTATCCTTTTTTGTATGCGCATGTCAGAAAGGAGCCATTTTTACAATAAGATACTTGTAAAACTTCACTTTGTCTACCAATTATATCGCTGATATTTGAAAATTGATCACTTTCTCGGTGTATTTATTTAGTTATCTGTCAATATCGGTCTCTCAAGGTCATAGATTTTTGTTATCTGAACATTAAAGTATACTCTTTGATTCTACATCCTCCGAAAAATGGATCAAAGTGGATTTATTTTAACTAATACTGCTGTACCATGTTACGTTCCCATGTGAAATCGTTAAATCGTAGCTTAACCACAGTATAGAAACGAACCAGTAGTATAACTCTTATAAATTTCATTCATAAATTGCCAGAGCTTTTAATGACCTTGAACGGATCGCTTTACGATTCATTTTACCATAGGCGTAGGTGGCATAAGTTTTAAAATGGCTTGAACGTTTTTTCTCAAATATTGTAGAACAGTACACTGATGAGTGAATAAAACAATAGTCTTATACAAAATATTGATTGGTTTTTCCATATTACAATTTTCAGTTTGTTATGATTTTTAAAATTTTTATTGACAAACAATGTGTAATATAGTCGTACCCTGAATAAAAAATATAAAATATTTTATTGGGAAATCAACACAGGGATGTACAAACTCTGTTGTTTAACTAATATTTATAAGTGATTCAACAATATTATCTTCCGTAGCAACTTTCTCAAAATGCATTTGGAATAATGTTTCTAATAATGATATGTATTGTACAAAATTTTCATGCAGCATATTCAAGTTTCCAATTCGTATTGTCATAAGCTCTAAGGTAACAGTATAAAAACGAATCGTCTAAATTTTGTGAATACGTCTCACATACGCTGCATGTATGAATTTCCGAACATTTTTTAATTTAATAACCACAAAAGTAGCGAACAGAATTCTTTTCCAATAAATCATTTGTCTGAAAGTCTTTAGGCATTGCAGTATTTGATGAAAGAAATATTGTTAGAATAGCCTTTTTTAAAAGAAGTGATCTTTTATGAGGTTGCATAATCATGTCTGGTTCAAAATAAGCATCACATAAACGATGACTACTATTGTATAGAGTTTCTATTTTTGGCATCAAGTCAGGCCTATCGCATGCTTCGAGCCAAGGCTCATAAATGTAATATGAAGATCAAATAATAAAGTATTATACTTTTCGTATGAAAATACAAACAGTTTCTCACTCTTCTGAATCTTTTGGAAAACGGTAAAATTTTTCATCACAATTATAATATTTATTGTTACATCCACGAACTACACACACACTACCCGTTTTCTTCTTTTTAATGGTATCCATTGCAAAAAAATGCTTATAAACTATAAAAATAATACCAAAACCCCGTAAAAATATAAGCTGTAATAAATAATTTCATTCGCAAATTCACTTTGGTTGGATCGCAGCACAGCACAGCCGCAGGATGAGATACTCATCCGAACGACGTTGTAGGTCACAGAGAGCTCGGCAGTGTAACGTCACGAGATAACATACTGGTTCGTTCCTATACTGTTGCTTAACAGTAAGTAAGCGGCCGACATATATGTACAAAAATGTAATTCTATGAGGACCCCTGTACCGGCCTACCGTATAGGTCACTATATTTGGAATCATCCAAGTGATTAATAGCCATTCTACATGAGTAAAAGATAATACTTTCTCAACGACTAAAAAAATTCTTCTAGTTAGGATCGAACCCCGATCGTCCGCACCATAGTCAACCACCATTTTTTCCACTAGGCTATAGAGCCTACGTAACTCATATTTTCAATCAGAGCCCTTACATTCATGAATGAAATTAATTTCGGGAGTCGTACATATTCACTATCGCTACTGTTCTCCATTTTTTCCCCTATGTAATACGTAAAATTATAATTATATAATGATTTTGACGTTTCAAACGACGCACTGTCAGAAGCGATTTGCGTTATTAGGTATTTGACGTTATAAAAGAGACGATTTGATTCAATAATCTCAATTCATTTTGGCGTGAATTCTAATAATAATTGAATGTGATTGGCTAACGAGAGTTAATTCTTTTTATTATTCACTAGTGTGAAGAATTTTTATCATTATGCAGCTAAAATATGTGATAGTATATTATATTATATGGAGGAAAAGTGATACTTTTCATGACGCGCTCGTGTTTAACAGCCGAACGGAGTAAGGCTGGTATAAGAGAGCAAGTCATGAAAAGTAACTTTTCATCCAAATAAAATATGCTGTACTTTCTTCAAATGTAGACAAATTAATGCAAAAACGTCCCTTTTGATAGTAATAATTGTAAAAAATAAATTAATATTGGTGACAGTGTCTACTGACAGCTTTATGTTATATTACTATGGCAACAACATGTGCATACTCACCGATACCGGTCTATCATCTATGTTGCTATGATAACACTTTTCCCTCCGCTGGCGGGAAAGTGAAAACTTAAGCTCCGGCGGAGGAAAAATGAAACTTTACGATCGCCGACACAGTCGTAAAATGACATATTTACTGACGTTTGAAAAAAGAATAATTTGTGCGGTATTATTTAGTCGTGGAGATTAGTATATTCTTCAACGAGTGCAGAATGATGGCTATTATTCACGCGGATGAAGTTTCCAAAACGAGGGAGCGCAGCGAGTGAGTTTTGGAATCATCCAAGTGAATAATAGCCATACTACACAAGTAGAAGACAATACTCTCTCCACGACTGAAAAGAAAAAACTTCCAGTGAGGATCGAACCTCGATCGCCCGCGCCATAGTCAACCACCACTAGGCTCTGTAGAGCATATTTATAAAAATGTAAAGAGTAAATATATATACGTAACTCATATTTTTAATCGGAGCCCTTACATTTATAAATGAAATTAATTCCGGGAGGCGTACATATTTACTATCGCCACTGTTGTCCATTTTTTTCTCTTATAATACGTAAAATTATGATTTTATAATTATTTTGACGTTTCAAACGACGCGCTGTCAGAAACGATTTGCGTTCTTAGGTATTTGACGTTTTAAAGAGATGATTTGATTTATTCATTTTAATTCAATTCTGATAATAATAAAATGTGATTGGCTAGCGAGAGTGAATTCTTTTTATTATTCACTGGTGTGAAGAATTTATATCATTATGCAGCTAAATATGTAAAAATAATTTGTGCGTTATTATTTAGTCGTGGAGAAAATATTATATAACATCAAGTGGGTATCACATCCAATGTAACTTCGGTCATTCTGATATTTCATATATTGAAATAATTTAAAATTATCCCGAGACCATCACAAATAGCATTAATAATCTGAATAACTGCCGAGAACTTTATCTTTAGCGAATTAAATTGTCTCAAAATACAAGTTACTCAAGATGAATTAAAGAAAATAACAGTCTCTAGATTATTCAATGAACAGCATAAAATGATTCCCATATACTATACGTTTCAACTTGAATTGGTTTATGTTAAACTTTGACATTTGTGCTATCAAATAGTCGCTCATTCCCCATTCCTCTGATTACCTCAATAACCGCTAGCATGTGACTTCAATTATACAATTTTATAGGTGCAGTCATGTCGAATGAAATAATCATAAGGGGTGTTTTCAAATGACAATTACAACGTTCGCATGTAGAAATTCGACAAAATGATATAAGGATTAAGGGGTCCAGCACATTTAAAGTTTCGGAAAATTAAATGTTTTAATTCGATAACTTTGAAATGGATGAATAAATAATTAATAAATTGTCAGTTGTTTTTTAAATGTAAAAAGGCATATTTTGATGGAAAAATATTTTTCAGTTTATGATCCAGTGGTGTACATTTGGAAGACTATGTCACCTTTCTCCTCCCATTTTTTACGACAGTGACATTTAAAGCAATTTTTATTCAATTTTGTATTCCTCAATGGTTTTCATGCTAAAAACGAATAGCCTTCACATACATATCAAAAAATTTCATGAAGTCTGCAAGATCACTTTTTAATAATTATTTAAAAAATATTTTTTCTTGTATTTTTTCTCAATAACTACCAAGCTCCAAGTACTTATGGTTGGAATATGTAATAGGAACTAATTTATGAAACTTCATGAAATCATTGAATATCTTGAAAACTGAACATTTCTTGGAATGTAAGGGTTATTCTAATTTTTCACGTGAAAACCATTGAGGAATACAAAATTGAATAAAATTGCTTCAAATGTCAGTGTCGTAAAAAATGGGAGGGGAAAGGTGACAAAGTCTTCTAAATGTACACCACTGGATCAAAAATTAAAAAATATGTTTCCATCAAAATATACCCTTTTACATTTGAAAACAACCTGTCAAACGTCAAATCAATTTATTCATCCACTTTAAAGTTATCAAATTTCCAAAACTTTGATACCTTGTATTTCGAAAAGTAAATGTGCTGGACCCCTTAATCTTAAAACCATTTTGTCCAATTTTACGAGAGGTATCTACTTGCAAACGTTGTAAGTGTAATTTGAAAACACCTTGTATATATTTTTTCATTAAAAGTAAAATTATTTAGATTCGCTATAATACTCGAAACCTATTACAATATATCCAAAACTTATTCATCCAATTAGAGGTTATGTTTTCTGATGACTGCACTTTTTCTAATCAGTAAAATTGCCGCTACTGGATGAGAGAAGAATACACGGAATACCGTCAATGTTTAGGCAGACATTGCTGGAAACCATATTGTTCCCTTGTTCATCGAGGGCATTTGAATGGCGATCATTATTTTCTACTACCTTAAAATGATGTTATTCCAAGTTTGGTAAATTTATATCCTAATCCAGGAAACCCTCAAGTTCCAGTGAATACGATATGGTTTCAGCAGGATAGAGCACCAACGCGACTAAAATTTTTTTTAGATAATGTTAGAAAACAGTTTTATTTAACACTGCCAAGACATTAGCTGTGAATATTTTGAACACCTACTTCATTGACATTAATGGTTCTTTTTATTGTCATTTTATCACGTTTTGCATTACATTTCAGTTTTTGATTGTATTATAGCGAATTTCAGTAACCACATGATTATTTTATCTCAATAGGGTACAAGCATAAATTTTGCTATCGGTGGGAATTGGCGCTTTATAAGCTCTCCTAACACCTTGCATGTCTATTTTTTCAAAAAAATATTAACTTTACTTCTAAAACGACTTCAAAAATCATAAAATTTGAAAGTCCGCCAAAACGCGCTTTACGTCATAAAGATGGCTGCCCCATGGAGTGACGTCATTAAATTTGTTGACGTTCATAAAATCGAGCAGCATAAATGAGTCTGCTTTGGGCAAGTTATCAGTTTGTGCTTTTACAGAACCTTCGCACGCCATATCTTTACTCACAAAATATGAAAGAATCGTCACTGAACACTGAACTAGTAAATAAAATAAGTTTTAAAATATCCTCGGAAATATCGAATATTTATGTCCACTTCACGTTGACTTTTAGAAATAAAAAAAGCACACACAAACATATAAATGATATTTTTACGTCGATGAAGCAATTATTAGTTAATTGAAATACAATATAAACACAAAACTACACAGAACCTAATGCAATACCGGCCATATTCACAAAAGTAATCACATGGTATGACTTCACACGTATCATCGGTAGCGTTCGGAAATCCTCGGGTTGTGGTCGGAAAGTGCATTGAAATTTGAATTTTAATTTAAAATTTGGGAGTAATTTCCAACGGAAACTGGTTTATTTCCTATTATTAGTTATTTTTGATATCAACTTTAGTATTGTGAATTAATATCTAAGCAAAATACGAAATATGCGTGTACTCTATTGTTGCAATAAACTTGAAATCGATAACATATTTGAATATAGAATGAAGAGACCTTTCAAACGATATATTACAAACCTATAATTCCTATTTGAAAAATTGGGGGGTTATATCTATCATTCGAAGAGGGTTGAAGGTAGGGATCGCATTTGCTTCCTCACACTGTATATAAGAATACACAGTTCACGAAATGTGTCGCAGTTATGACAGTTCCTGCACTCGTAAACACCTAAGGCCACCGACAAGCTGCTCGTTAATATACGATCGAATTGAGACACAAGGTTTGTTCCCGTAGCAAGTTCCTAACTGTTATGCACATGCTATGGACATATTGAGTCTGCGCAGTATCAGAATTCAGGCTCTGCCGGAACGCTTTTTTGATACTGCGCAGACTCAATATGTCCATAACAGTTAGGAACTTGCTACGGGAACAAACCTACAGTGTTACCAGAATCTGTAAGCTACGAGTGCGCACAGAATACCATTTCTCTCTTAAGACATGATGTTCGATGGCTTACGATCCTTACGATGTCATACGGGATTGCAACACAAGTGTGTGCTGAAATTCACCATATAGATCATACGTATACCTTATAGTTTTTCTTGATGATTAAAAATTAAATTATAACCCTGAAAAAATTTCCAGAACTAGATAAAATTTCGAAGAAACCAATTATTGATTTTACACTCTTTATTACCATAAAATGAGAGAACAGGTTAGGTTTCATTATACAAAAGAAATTGTACTTAGTTGTAATTATTTAATAAAAAATCCCAAAACGCCATTTACTGATTTTTTCCAATTTGTCCTCCGTTGTGAAAATGAATAATTTGTGTGTGTTGGTTTGGTTGTTCGTATTTTATTCGCTACCGTACCGTTCATCCAATTGCGATACAAATTCGTCAGCTTATTGCGCGAAGATTATAGGACATCTTATTCTGTCTCAGTGGCACACTGTAGCTAAAAGGTGCAAAAAATATTTTTTTATTCGATTATCTGGTTCATTGAGTAGTTGTGATGGTTGTATCCTTTCCTCTCCTATGTGCTTCCGTCTCAGTCCTTGTAAGCTCTCACAGAGACAGAGTATACATTTTCTACACAAAGGTTCGATAATTTTACCCATTCTGTTCAGATCCTTTCTGAGAGTGCAATTTCCAGTCACCAGGCTGGTAACTGTCATGGAATACCCGGTATTGAACCGGTTTACTAAACATTTAAAATGTAGGTATGCATTATTGTATTCTGAATCTGTATCTGTAGAGTAGGGAGGGTGAGTGTAGGCTCACATGTGACCCATTGTACATCCTCCCGAGGAGTTGTCCTCCTAGGTCATCGTCCATCCTGTCCTTCTCAGGAAGGTGGACCGGTCACTAGGAGACATCTCCTTTATATCGGCAGGTGTAGGCCAAGACTCACCGAACACACACTCTCTTATTGACGATAACTCCGGACACTCGCATAAGACTAGCCTGACAGTTTCATCTTCCTGTTCACACATCCTGCATAAAGGTGTGTCCACTAGCCCCATAGTATGGAGGTGCTTCCTTAGTTGACAGTAGCCAGTCAGAAATCCTACTGTTAAACGTAGGTTTTTCCTGGTCATCGCCAAATATTTCTTCGGCGCCAGCTTCCCAGGGTCGCCCAGGGTGATCCTGGCAAGACTGCATCCTTTGATTCCATCCCATCTCTTAAGGGATTGAGCATGGGTATAACGTTTGGCTAGTTCCGCAATTGTCGAAGTCGTTAGGCCGTAGGTGTCACTGGGTCCCTAGCTAAAGAATCGGCAATGCCATTTCCTCTACTCCTGTCGTGCCCTTTAACCCACCTCAGGATAATATTGTTATCTGCCGAGGCGTCAGCTAAATCTTGGTGGCACTCTAGTACTAGCCTCGATATAACACGTTGTCTGTTCAAGGCTAATAGGGCTTGTCTACTATCAGTGCAGATTGTTATGTTTTTGCCAGAAATTCCTCTTCTGGTTAGTTGTTTAGTGGCAATTGAGATACCAGCCAGTTCTGTTTGAACCACGCTGGTATTGTTTCCCATTCCCCACTTAATCTTTAGGCTTAGTGCTCTCGAGTAAACTCCACATCCTGAGCCTTCTTTCATTTTTGAACCATCTGTATATATGCGTATTGCAATTGCAGCATCTGGCTCTGTGTTCTGTTTTATTTGTATTTTGTAGGGTTTGTTGAACAAAAACCTGGGTTCAATTGCATAATTGGCTGCCTGCAGCAGAGGTAGCGCAGTAAGCGCTTCCTGCCATAGGCTCAACCTCAATTGGCCCACTCCTACTTCGGGGTTTACACCAGCCGTGCGCAATCGTACCATGGCCATTAACGCAACCTCCTTGACGTACAGGTCCAGAGGGGTCAGACCAGTAATTAGTTCCATTGCTGCGGTTGGTGTTGTTCTCATGGCTTCTGTGATGTTTAAGCAAGCCATTCGCTGTATTTGATATAATTTTTGGATGACCGTTGCTTGTAGAACATTCGGTCCCCATGCAATTGCTCCATACGTTAACATGGGTCTTATTATTGCAGTGTAGATCCAGGTGACCACACGGGGTGACAGACGCCATGTGCGTCCCACTGTCCTCCGACACTGCTCATAAGCCACATATGCTATTTTTGCTCTGCTGTGTAGATGAGAGTTCCATGTTAGTTTCCTGTCGAGGGTAATACCAAGGTATTTCACCTCTTCCGAAAAGTTTAGTTTGCTTTTGAAGATTTCAGGAGGTTTTAAGCCCGATAAACTTCTTTTCCTGGTGAAAAGGACCATCTCAGTCTTTCTGGGATTGATCGACAGTGAGTGTTCCTTACACCATGTTTCAATCAATTTAAGCCCATCCTGCGCTCTATCGCACAGTGTGTTCACAAATTTGCCAGTCAGCAAGAAAACTATGTCATCTGCATATGCAATTGTGTAGAATTCATTGTTGTTGGGGTGATTAATCAGGGTGTCTAGGACTATATTCCACAGAAGGGGTGATAAGAATCCTCCTTGTGGACATCCCCTCATTACCAGTTCCCTTACTGTGATGTCTTCTACATTGATATGTATTGCTTTACTAGAGAGCATCTTGAGTATCCATTCTCCTACTACCAGAGGTACATTCCTGGAGTTGAGTTGCTGGATAATTGTTAAAAAGGTTGTTTTATCAAACGCTCCCTCGATATCTATGAATATGCCCAGGGTGGATTCTTTGTTGTCCAATGATCTTTCGATTCTGCCAACCACTTGGTGAAGGGCCGAATCAGTGGACCTTCCCGGAGTATATGCATGCTGATTTGGATGAAGTGGGTGGTGAACTAGCACTTCATCTCTTATATACCGCTCGCATAACCTCTCCATTGTTTTTAAAAAGAACGATGTGAGACTAATTGGTCGGAATGCTTTTGGTAAGGTGTAGTCCATCCTACCTGGTTTGGGTATAAATACCACTCGTACTTCTCTCCACTTACTGGGAATATACCTCAGAGCTAAAGAGGCTCTGAAAATTCCAACCAGGTGCGGCATAAGAATATCCATTCCCCATTGAAGTAGGGCTGGTCTTATTCCGTCAAGTCCTGGTGACGGGGGAAAAGCCCAATATGGCCCACCTTATCTTGTCCTCATCAATTACTGCACTAGCAGATTGTCAGTCGTATTGTGAGGGTGTTGTTGGTACTTCCGTCTAGTTTGACGTTACAGGAAAGACAGAACCTGGGAAGTGAGTTTCCATGAGAATCTCAGCGCTCTTTTGGAGTTTGGCGGCCTTGTCGCCATTTTCCCTTGTCAGGATGCCGATACTCTTATGGTGGTCGTTTGAGAGTGCCTTCTGTAGCCTAGAAATTTGTGGGAAGTCTTCGACTGCCCCACAATAGGCTCTCCAGGCTTCTCTTTGCTTTTGTTTGCAGACTTTTTGAACTCTTTGAGGTTGGCTTTATATATTTCCCAGTCCTCTTCGAGTTTTGTTGTTTTGCCTTGTTAAAGGTCGTTCTCGCTGTCTTTCTGAGGTGTTTCAGTTCAGGGCACCACCAGGTATTGGTCGTGCCACCTGTCTGAACCATCCTCATCGGACAGGATTTCTTATAGGCAATGTCTATTTTGTTTTGGATAGATACTGTGTACCTTTCCAGTTCCTCATTATTGCTAGGAGTCAGGACCTAAGACCTAAGGACCTAACATAAGATGTCATTCAACAAAAGATTTATTAGTATTATTATCTTCTATGTCGATCAAGGTAAGTTATATCATATAATTGACACTTTCCAGTGGAGATATTAGTTTTTTACTCATGTAGTGAATCGACAAGAGAGTTCATTGTTTAGTAGTGTAACTTCAAATCCGGGGCCCATCATAAGGATTTTAGCGGGGTTCATCATATTATTATACATGAACAAATAAATCGTATATATGGCGCCTTGCGTCCTCGAAGCCTTCAATTGAAGGACCAGAGGACTACAGGAACCTCACAAGGTACCTGAGAGAAGAGAGAAAAGAAGTGGTGTGGTATACGTATATGCCACAAGAAGACAGAATGGCAAGGACTAACGCACTGCGAGGACACCAAGAAAATCAAGGAAGAAATCGAGAGACAAGGGGTAAGTATAAAACGACTAACCCAATTACATTCCAGATTCGGAGAGAAAAGACCGCTACCCATCTACCTGGTGGAGCTGGAGCCTGAAGAAAAAGAAAAAATCCGGAAAACCCAACACATCCAAAACGTGAGGATCAGATGCGAAGAACAAAGAAGAGGAAAAGGGCAGACGCAGTGCTACAACTGCCAAGGCTTCCACCACGGACAGACGACGTGTAACGTAAACACGAAATGCGTGAATTGCGGAGGACCACACCGATCCAACGACTGCCCACGACCGAAGACCAAGCCGGCCACCTGCGCAAACTGCCAGGGAGAACACCCGGCAAACTACAAAGGATGCCCAAAAGCCCCAAACTACCAGAAGACAAGGACAACAGCAGCAACAGTAAAGAAGACAGGAGTCAGCTACGCCCAAGCCGCAGCTAACAAGAAAACAACGACGACAACAACGAAACAACAGATCCTCGAACAGGTGATAAAGCTATTAGCTCAGCTAATGGTTTAAAGTCACTTGTAAGAGATCGGAAGAAAAGAAGATACACTCTATAAGGGTGTTTTCAGCCGAAATTGCCGGCAGAGGACGCACTTTGTGGAAGCAGCGCAAAAACACACAACGGAAGACACACACACAACGGAAGACCGCCGAAGAAAAAACCACAGAGGTTACACGGCCAAAGAGAAGACGGCTCGCCCCCAGCTGCTGGCCCTTTTAGCTAGGAACGAGCTGTACGCCGAAACGCAAACTACGATGATAAGACCCATCGAATAAGATGGGGGAAAGTGGTGGAAGTCCTCCCCGGAGATGTACCTCGCTTAGAGAGGAACATCCTGGGTGGGACGGACTTATCTAGGTTGTGTGTGTGTGTGTGTGTGTGTGAAGCCTTCAAAACTACGGTGCCCCACCGAAGCTGCGAAGTTTTGAATTTTTTTGCCAAGAAAAATTGTAATTGTTATAAACAAAAAACGTATAAAGAAAATGAGGGTATCCGTTTTTTGGTTATAACTTGAAAAATATTAAAAATAGCCTCTTTTTGAAAAAAAATTCAGAAGGACAAGTCCCTACTCCCGAAACTGTACTTCCATTATTTATTATTTTGAATTGACGTTGAAAATACCGCTCCGCTCGGCCGTTTTGCAGCTGCGGCGTCACAGCCAAGCCAACAAAGCATCACAAATTTTTTTTTTCAATATTTGTTATGAATCAAAAAAAATTACAGTTTTATTTAGAGACTTGAAGGAATATAGTCCAGTAGACAAAAAATGTTTCACTTCATTTTTGTTAAAGTTATTCAATTGTTAATTAACTAATTTTTTGTGGACTTTAGACAACTGTTATAGATATGAAGAAAAAAGATTATTAACAATTAAAATTTTTTTTAAGAAAAAACAAACAAATATTAAAAATAAATTATTTTGTGATGCTCTGTTGGCTTGGCGGTGACTCCGCAGCTGCAAAACGGCCGCGCGGAGCGGTATTTTCAACGTCAATTTAAAATTATAAATAATGGAGTTACAGTTTCGGGAGTCGGGACTTGTCCTTCTGAAATTTTCTCCTCTTTCAGAATCTTTTTTCAAAAAGAAGCTATTTTTAATATTTTTCAAGTTATAACCAAAAAACGGAGACCCTCATTTTCTCTGTACGTTTTTTGTTTAACAATTACAATTTTTCTTGGCAAAAAAATTCAAAAATTCCCATTACTCAGAATTTAATTCTGAATCCAAGAAACCAAACCGCATATTTTTAAAATCATCAGAACTATTTTTCGCAGAAAACTCACTTCCCTACGATAAATCACCACAGTTACCCAAAATTAAGATGAGTATAAGCATCAACTCGACGCGATATATTAGGGGCTATATCACGCCCCAGTCATATCAAAGATTGTACATATCTAAACTGTACAGAATGACAAAAAAATCTAAAATCTATTCATGAGGAACGATAACTATTATTACAACATAATATTAGTATACGATCATCATCACCATATAGATGAAGTTTTACAAAAGTTGAAATTTTTGTCCATTCAAGTTAATCTGAAATCAATGTAGCGTGATATGCCTATAATATAAATTTGGACGTGGTCAGCTTTATTTTATATAAATAAAGTATATGACTTTATCGGGTACCTGAATGAATATACGAATTATATTCTTTCAAGGATTAAAAATGTATATAATATCCATATATAATATTATTACTCCGAAGGTTTTAAAATATTTACGCCTGGCCGTCCAAATAGGTACGTACACGCGTTACTTTTCTGATGACGAAAAAATATAGAAAGAGGATTTAAATTGTGCACTTGAGACAATTTGCACGCCTCGTTTGTACGACATGTGCTGTGCGCGTATATATATATATTTTTATATGTATACAATTTTCCAAGTACAATTACTCCATTTCTAACAATTTACTAAAAAATTGCCATTTCGTAATTTAGAAACGTAAACATATATACGTATGTGGATTTTTCCATGTACGAATAGATCACGTTTAATTAAATGACCACTCCTGGCTGAGGGTCGTATCAATTTCAAAGATTGCTCGATTTTCTTCTTATCGGAGAAAATGTCGGAGCGCGTTGGATGTAATAACGCTTATATTAAATAGTATACGCGACATCTCAAAATGCGAAAGCATTGTATTTTTTTTTCCACAAAAAAATACATATTTTTGTACACAACTTCACACGTATGAGCACGATTATAAAATAATATTATTCTTGCGTACGATTACTGCCTATTTGTTGGTGAGAATATTTTATATAGTCGATACTACTACTTTACACGGTCGTCGTGTCCGAGAGAGAATACTATTTCGAAGACCAAGACGTCTGATCCGTGTGTCTGTGTAGTTAGCATAAAAAGACGAAATAGAATTTCATTCTTACCGCAAACATAACAAATTCAGTTTATATTGCATGCTAAATAGAATTATTATATAGTGATATCGTGTATTGTGTGTGTGTGTAGGTACATAAAAATTAAGGGTAAATGATAACACTACTTAAAGCTTAAACGCTCCTAAAAGTGATGTTAAACATGTGTATAGAAAACTAAGGTACATATAATTGAAGGAAAAATATTTTCCAGCTATCTGTACATTGGGAATATTTGTGCTGGTGCAGGGTTGCAATAAACATATGTATGGAAAAGAATATTCATAAAAAAAGCCGTCTTTGGTTACAAATCGAATCTTTCGATGTGTAACCAAAAACGGCTAATTCTCTTTTTATATACATATACAAAACGAGGGGTCTCGTCTTATCGACAAGACGAATGCCCAAGCTAAGGGCTGAGTCTCAATAGATCGCAGCGTGGAGACTGCTCTACCAGGTACAACACCCTGCCAGGTACGTAAGTCGTCTACAGACAATTCCGAGTTACAACATCGAAATAATTGTGTTACCCATATTCGTCTATTAGAAGATCGTGTCGGACATAGCAAGGATCGATCCCACCGCCGACAATTGATCTCATATAGAAATAGGGCTCGTGCGACGACCGTAGCGGAAACTACGATCGCCTAGTAAAGTCACATTCTTTTGAGCCTTTCGACTCTCGGAACTCCAAGAGATATCGTTGCCACCTTTGACTAGAAAGGATACGGCCTTAGAGGCGTTCAGGCATAATCCCACGGATGGTAGCTTCGCACCATTACCCGCTCGAGTAAGTGCGTCAACCAAATGTCCGAACCTGCGGTTCCTCTCGTACTGAGCAGGATTACTATCGCAACGACGAGTCATCAGTAGGGTAAAACTAACCTGTCTCACGACGGTCTAAACCCAGCTCACGTTCCCTTTAGACGGGTGAACTAGCTCGAGCGTCACGACATCGTGACAGTTATTCTTGGGTACGTAGTATGGAAGATTATATGAGAGAAAATAAATTGTTTTTTTTTCCATTTATATTCATGGGATAAAGTTTTTCAAATATTGTGAAAAAGAAAGAGAGTTTTCATGAGCATTTCTGAGATCAAAAGCAAAGATAAACCTCTTAAAAAAATAATTATTCTTGATAACAGTAGCTGGAACGCTACCCAAACATTTAAATGAAAATGGGAAAAAAAAATTTACAAAAAATAATAAATATACCAGGGAACATACAGAAAAGATTTAGTAATGTTTTGGCTCACCTGGTATATATTTAGGGATTTGGATTTGAGGATATAATCAAACAAACAACTACAACGATTTAATTTATTGATTTACTTGTCAACGATATAACTATGTTGTCATTAAAACCATCCTTATCCTCCAAATCCACGTCCTTGTCCTCCAAATCCACGTCCTTGACCAAAACCACCTCCATATCCTCCACCTTGTCCTCCGTATCCACCACCTTGTCTTCCAAATCCACCTTGTCCTCCATATCCACCTTGTCCTCCATATCCACCTTGTCCTCCATATCCACCTTGTCCCCCATATCCTTGTCCTCCAAATCCACCACCTTGTCCTCCAAAGCCACCGCCTTGTCTTCCAAAACCTTGTGGTTTACTTTCAACTGTTATGAATAACAATATCGCAACAATTATTGCAGCCTGCAAGAAATAGAAACGGTAATAATATATTGTAAAAATTTTAATGCTTTTTGAATAAATTTGATAGAAAATTGATTGTCTTGTTAAAACTGTGTCCAGTATTGTCCTATGTATCGAATTTTTTTTAGAATTAGTAAGGATATAATTAAAATAGTTTGTAGGTGTTCTGAAAATATACCTAACAATTCTTTTCGGTAGATATTTATAAATAATATAGTTTGTTTAACTATTCTTTGGCGTAACGTCATAATCGGTGACGTATTCTTCTGTTTTGCGTTTGTCTTAGGGTCATTTTAGATTAGACAATTTCTTGTGCAATATTTAGTTCAAGTTTTGGAACAATTCAAATTGTGTAGGTATTTTAGATGAGATAATTTTTCGTGCAATATTTAGTCCAAGTTTTGGAACAATATTTGGGATAAATTTCTTGTGTGAAATATTTGCCAACTGCTTTAAACTATTTTAGACTATTCCAATTTATTGAACAATATTTAGTTCAAGATTCTGCGCAGTGATCTGATTTGATGATAAAATAAATATAAACTTTTCAAATTCAAAAATGTCGATAGTTATGGAACCAGAAAATTTGAAATATTTATTAATTTTCACGGCTGCTCATGTCACTAAGCGAATATTATCTTTAGAACAGAGGAGAATGAAATTTGGCAAAATGAGTGGTTAATGAAACAGTATAATGATGACTAACTTTGCCACTACAGATTCTACGGCTAGGCTTCTTAAGTATGTTATGGTAATCTTTGTGTTTTACATTGTACAAACAAGCATGTTTTGAGATTTCCTCAATTAACATTTCAATCTCTAGTTTATTCCAAGACATATTTCTCAACCACTTCAATTCATAACCACAAATTATCAAGATTAATGACATTCATACAACATTTTCACAGAACATTTTCATCGTGAAATACAATATCATATATTGAGAAAATAGAACCAGTTCTATTTTTTTTATAATTTGACATGGTAGACAATTTTTATTACAATTTTCAATTTTAGACTTAACAATTTGAGTTATTCCAAAACTTGAACTAAATATTGCACAAGAAATTGTCTAATCTAAAATGACCTTTAAGTCTAAAATTAAAAATTGTATTAAACATTGTCTACCCTCTCAAATTGTAAAAAAAAGAACAAGTTCTATTTTCTCAATAATTTGATTTATTGTTTGTGTTTCTGTTTCACGATGAAAATAATTTATGAAAATGTCATTATTCTTGATAATTTATGGTTATGTGTTGAAGTGGTTGAAAAATATGTCTTGAAATAAACGAGAGATTGGAATGTAAATTGAGGAAATCTCAAAACATGCTTAATAAATATTTCAAATTTTCCGGTTCCATAACTAACGAAATTTTTGAAAATGTTATATTTATTTTATCATCAAATCAAATCAAATCACTGCGCAGAATCTTGAACCAAATATTGTTCAATAAATTGGAATAGTCTATACCTTTGTTTTATATTCAAAGGTCTATACCTTGTTAAACTAGGAGGAGCATTTTAAGAAACCCCACTTACACCACTAGAAGTTACTAGATTAAGAGGTTGTTCCCGCGAAAGGGTCGTGCTCAGACTTTTCGAACTAATTGACATATGTGACATATGTATTGTATTGCTCGCAGGTGTCGTGTCCAATGAAGGATCAATGCAAGTTTACAATTTGAATCATCATTGGCCACAGGCCATGGTAAAAGTTGTAACCAAATGTCACATTATTGTGAACAAAATGTAAGGTTATCATAAGTAATTTATGTCAAATTGGATGATATAAATATGTACAAAAAAGCTACTGTATGTTTAAATTATTCTCTATTCATTTGATCTCGAACTAGAAGTCAACAGAAGTCTTGATATACCAAATAATGTACCTACTGTAATGTGAGTAAAACTTGATGTAGAATAATTTAAAATAATAGAATTTTACTTGGAAATTTATATTATTAACAAGAAAAAACAAGCATAGATTTTGTTTATCAAACTAAATTAATAATAAAAATATCACTTCACTTGATTGGAATATAATACTTAGTTAAAAATAAAACAATCAACGTGAAAAAAATGTACCTAATAAAGATTGAAGTCGAGAAAATTTTTCCGATAGTGGGCGCTGCAGTTTATGTCAAAGCTGTCAGTTGAATCACAGAGTGTGTACTCTGTGGTGGAATGGGGAAAACAATGCTAACCCAGATAATCTGTGGCTAACCCCCATTTGTTTCAATACACGTACTGTAATGGCGATTTGGTTTGTTTTCCCCATTCCAATTTTGCTCGTTTTCGCGAATAATATTTCCATAAAAACACAAAACTGACAAATATCGTTGACCGTTGTATCAAAAAAGCTGTCTGAAACGGGCAGCTATTTAACCTATCACTAGGCTGCAGAAATGCCAACTTAAATTCAAATCGCACCTCTTAGTTTGAAAACAAGGTATAAAATAGCTTAAATCAGTTGGCCAATATTTCACACAAGAAATCTATTCCAAATATTGTTCCAAAACTTGGACTAAATATTGCACAAAAATTATCTGATCCAAAATGACCTTTATATTAGTTGAATATTATTTCACACAACCTCAAAACTATAGGCCGATTCATGCAACGAGCATTATAATTACATTTTCATTACATTATAACTACACTTAAATTACATTATCACTGCCCAATCAACCCAGTTCATGGAACGAATTAATTATGAACTGACAAGACTGGCAATTGATAAACGTCATATTATTTGAATCGTTTGTGGTTGTACTAGAAGGTCAGTTATTTGCAATTATTTGGAAGTTGTGAGGTTCTCTCAGCAAAAACGTGTTGGAATATATCAGTTTCACTACTTTCAAAAGTATTAGTGGCTGCTTGAAATAGAAGACCTCGGAATGATAGCTGTAACATTTTTGGCGCATGCGATTTCATAGTTTTTACCATAGACATAGACATTATATTATATTTTTCTACGGTTTTCACTAAAAACATAATGTAATTATAATTTATAGTTGAAAGTAGACCAACTCCCTAATGCAATAGTGTAATTGAAAGTCAATAATGTGGTTGCATGAACATCATTTACGAAACTATAGTAATTAACTTTTTCTAATTTAAATGTAGTTATATTATAATGAAAATGTGATGATAATGAACGTTGCATGAATCCGCCTTATAATCAATGACGGAAGTAACTAACCGTAACCACGGTTAACCGCTTCGGTTGACAGATAAAACTGAAAAATCTAGTTGTACTCGGGACACAAAACCGGTAAAAGTACGGAACGGAAATATAACCTTAAATACATTCCCCAAAACGACACCGAGACACACTTCTTCTTCTTCTTTTTTGTTTCTATGGGCTTAACTCTATCGAGCTATCTACCCAGTAATATTTATTACTTCTAAATAACTAGAAAGAAGCTGCTCTTTCGTGCATCTGCCTCTGAGACACCACTTCTTCCTCTATCTAAAATAAAATTATATAGTTCTGTTACAGTTTTTGAAAAATGCACACCAAAGCGAAGCACTACGCACCGAAGGTTCTCTAAGCATGTCCTCTACACCTCAAAAAATAATTCTTCGAATATTTGAGTTGTTTTTAAACATGGATCATCAGGCTGCTTTCGTGTTTTACTTTTATTCGCATCATGATTCGTTTATATGTTTTATTTTTATCTTCGATGGTGGAATAATCAGCTAACAAAAATAATAAACAATAATAATGCAAGTCGCGTGACAGCGATGACTGTCGAAACCAGAAGTAACCGGGCTCCTAAGGCTGGTTACTAGTTTGACAGTTCATTAACCATATTTCAGGAAACCGTGTTCCAGAAATAACCAGATTTTCAGCAACCACTAATTTTTGGTTACCACTAATTTTTGGTTACGGTAAACCGCAAACCAGTTACTTTCGGACCATAGCCTGAGAATTGTTTTCAAAATAAATATGACAACTGAACTGTCAAAAGTAGCAAATAAAATTTACGTCGCCATTGGTTAATAAATACGTTAATAACCTCAAAATTCGTGCGGGAAAGTGGGTTAAAACGCACGGTCGTAAAAAAAGTTTTGTCAAGCTTTTGGGGAGTATACTGACATTTGAATATTTAAAACGTATATTTGTATGCTTGTAACTTACCAAATGACTTAATAATTAATAAATTTATTATAATTCTGCTATAATTTTCAATAAAAAAAATTATTGTCAAATCATTTTTCAATGGCCGCGGTATAAGCCTCATCAAATGAATGTCAAATAATAATAGTTAATTTGTTGATATGTATTTAATAAGAACTGTTTCTTTATGTTAACTTTTGGGTTTTTTTCCGCATGCTTGTAGAAAAAATAGTGTACCTAACACCTGCATAAAGTGACTTTTCCGCACGCGATTGCTGGCCGAACTCGCTAAAGCGTCGCTCGGCAATAGCGTGCGGAAAAGTATCACATTCTGCACTAGTTAGGTAATAGTAGTTTACCTAACTAGTGCGGAAAAGTCACTTTACGCACGTGTTAGGTACACTATTTTTTCTTCTATGGAAAAATTATCTCTTAGAAAAAGCTGCGACGGTAAAATTGGTTTTGATAACGTAGAGTATTGACTGACGATTATTTTTTTATTTGTTGCTATGTTGATTCAAAGTGACAGATGAGAAATGTCAGATATTTATTATTATTTGACAATCATTTGATGAGGCTTATACCAGCCATTAAAAAATTATTGAAGCGTACGCGTTCCTCTTTATTGAAAATTATAGCAGAATTCTAATAAATTTCTTAATTTTTCAGTCATTTGGTAAACTTGGATATACAAAATACATATTTTGAATATTCAAATGTCAGTATATTCCTCAAATGTCAATAAATTTACTTTCCGCACGTTAGTAGAAAAACTATTATAAGTATTCAATGCACTGTCTGATTCACTTTCCATATTAAACTTTCTAGTAATTAGTAATAACAATCAAACACCAGTATAGTTATTGGAATTCTTGCAATTAGTGATAAATATATTTAAAATATAATTAAAACGTCACTTCTGATTTGACATAACGATATACTCCAACCATGGACTTCAACATATACAACGTCTTGATACAATCATATATATCTAATGTCTTCATAGCTTAGGTCTCTGACTTTGTAAAGCGCGGAATTTTGGTCGTGGGTTCGAATCCGTAGTGAAAATTTTTATTTAATAAATTATGTCGTTTGTATAAATACTCTTCAATATAATTATATGTCATGTGACCTTTCCATTATCCACACCTATTATCCACGGGTGAATTATGTACGTCATTATACCTGAAGAAGCACACGTAAAATGTTGAAATTATTAAATAGTTGTGGACAATAGATATTTACGTAATTAGTTATGAAAAGAGCGATATTGTTCAACAAGCGTAATATTTGCCAAAACGAGCGCTAGCGAGTTCTGCAAATTACGAGAGTTGAACAATGTCGCTCTCTTCATAACATATTTACGTACAACGTTTTATCTAATTCCGCGCTTTCCTAATATTCAATAGAATCTTCAATTACAATGATAATATTAAAGTGGATTCAAATGCTGTTAGAAGTATTGTTACTATGATGTATTCACCCTGAAAATTGACTTACTTTAAATAACTGTCCTGAATAATGTTGTTTTCAATGTTTATAAATCTTAAAATACTATTGAATTAAAATAATGGGGTAATTGTCAGTTTAAATAATAAAATAATTGTCAGTTTTGACAGTACCCATTTAATAGATTATTCTTTGAAAGTCATGTGGTGTCTCTATGTTGAAACATAAACAGTTACGTAAAGTTTTTACATAACTACTTTTCATAACTGATATATGAAGGTTATGAAAAATGTGACGTTAAATAACGTCAAGGAGTAACTCAAAGTGTCACATTTGATAGTGGAATTAGATAATAGTTATTTACGTAATTAGTGGGATATGGACATTATTATCGCACGCATGTGAAGTTTGCAGGACGAGGCCGTAGGCCGAGTCGTGTAATCACATAAGTGCGTTAATAATTCCTATCACACGTGTTACGTACAAAATTTTATCTACAACTGTTTATTAGTATTATTAACAGTACCTATAATATAAAATTTGAAAAAAATTTCAATCCAACGTATTTTTAATAATATTGACTGCAAACATAAGGTACTGTGTATTATATTTTATGACCATAGCAACAAAGACAAACAAGGCTGTGGAAAAAAAAATAAATCAGTTATGTCATCAAATTTTCAAAGTTGAATGAACAAAAATCTATAAAAATGAGTTCAAGCGAAGAAAATCTTTCGGAAATTGAAAATGCAGCTTCCAGTGTTATTTTAAATATTTAATTCTGGTATTAATATGTTTCTAGATTCTTATTACCGCACTAGTGCGGTAATGTAATCAAAAACGCACTAGTGCGGTAATATACGTCATTATGACATTAAAAATAGTGTCAAATCGCACCCGTTACATGACAGTTGTAGATAAAAGTTATTAACGTATGGATGAAAGTGCGCATGCTTAAATGTCTAAAAAAGTTTCCCTTTATTAGCGGATCCTAAAAAATAGCTTTCGATATCTCTCTACTTTTACGAATACAATTATAATGGTATGCTGTCTAATGGGACCGTCTGATACACAGATGGCTCATGCTCCGGTGATAGAGCAGGGGCTGGAATTTACTCCAGGAACCCAAGAACACAGGTTTGTGTACCATTGGGTGGGGGTGTATCTGCATATCAGGCCGAGATATATGCTATCTTGGAATGTGCGCAGATAAACCTAGACAGAGGTTATGTGGATCGACGCATAACCATATACTCCGACAGTCAGGCAGCAATTAAAGCCCTGAGTGGGTATACCGGCAACTCAGGACTTGCTAACGAATGTCGAGAACTACTTGCTAATCTTGCAAGGCGGAACGTGGTGCGGCTAGAATGGATTCCAGCCCACTCTGGTTTTGAAGGCAACGAGATGGCGGATGCACTGGCTGCGGAAGGGGCGGCAGCTCCTTTTTGCGGCCCGGGCCCGACCCTGGGCCTAACAAAACAAAGAATACGCAAGGAGACGAAGAAGTGGCTGAGGAATCAGCACCTCGCTCATTGGAATGCTCTGCAGGGTCCTAGACAGTCCAAACTTCTACTGAAGGGATGGACTGATGGACACGCCAGGGCAGCCATTGAACTACCAAGGAGTAGGCTAAGGAAGATAGCAGGACTCCTAACAGGGCACTGCTGTATGAGGAAGCACCTCTACAATCTAGGAGTAGAGGAAAGTTCCCTATGTAGGGGTTGCGGCATGACTGATGAAACGTCAGTTCATGTTCTCTTAGAGTGTCCACACTGGGCTGTATTACGCAGGCGAATCTTCGGAGTCACTGTCATGGCTCCTGGAGACACAAGCAGGCATCCACTGAAAAAGGTTGCGGCCTTTATTGAAGGGCTCGGCTTCATGGATGACTAGGTAGCAGGATTGGCACAATGGGCCCGCCAGTGGCCTCAGTGTCGGAACCTTGGCTTGAGTTGTCCAGGACAAGGCTCGCCTGCACATTTAGTAGTAGTAGTAGTAGTAATGGTATGCTGTGGCTCACTGACAGTAAACATTGCTATTCACTTTTATAGTGCAAAGTTGTTACGTTTATTAAACTTTATTGACCTTCTGAGAAAGGGAGAGTGATTATCACTGCCCTCCGGTTCGCGCCGTTTAGTAAACTACATCCTGTGGGAAAAAAGCAACAATCCCTGATAATAACAACAAATAATAAAGTTCGTCATTCATTATACACAGCATTTGAATGAAATATATCCACCCCCACATAATTCTGATCATAAAATGGAAAAATTCCTTAAAAAGTACCGAAAAACTGACGTTTTTTAAATAAAGTGTCAAGTGGGAACCTTATTTCCCATAAAAATTATGTATGCAAAATAGATCATACTGGAAACAATAAATCTGCAAGAGCCACAGCTAGACAGTGGAATGCTGCAGTATATATAATCGATTCCCATTTCCAAAATAAATACTCACCAAAAATAAAGTTTTTGTAGTCATCTTTGTAACTGAATAGAAACGTTTTGATCACACAGCAACTAACATCCTTAATATATGTTACAAACTAAGCACATTCCGGGGGTAATCACATCGTAAAATTGGGTGCTAATTACCTATATTTAGCACATATATATAATAAGTCATTATTATAAATCTTATTCTAAGACTTAGAATATGTAAATGTAAATACATTTGCTCATTTATATGTAAAAATATGCGGAATTTTTGTTCATATTTTACCCAAAAAAAAACGAATTGCTACGCTAATTTGAATTTTTAGGAATAGAGGGAAAATAATTGGTGGGTAATATATTATACTATCAGCTTTGAAAAATATAACATGACTCATCCACGCCGAAATAGGTTTCCATCAGACGTAATTATTTTTTAATTAAAATGTATTAAATGTATGTATCTAAGTTTGAGTCGATTTTCGTGAAAGTCTCACCAATTTTTCAACAAAAATACGTTCAAGTTTGTTAATATGTCATAGTCAATTGGTTATTCTGAAGGTGAGCCGTTTTTTTGTAAAATTTGGAGTGAATTCTGTCAAAAAATCATGATTGATATGTCTGCTGGTCCCCTAAAGTGAGAGAGAAAGTGAAATATGATTTATAGCAATCGAAAGTGAATAAAAATTACATAGTGGAAAATAAAATAAAAAACAGTTGGCAAAAGGATAGCGTGATATAATAGTATACAGTGATTGGCAAATGTGTGGAACCAAGTAAATATCTCTAGAATTATTAGAGATATCAAAATGAAATTTGGAAGGTGGATACTACAGTAGATTGCCTATTTGTTTTTGAATTTTTTAACAATTTTGAACTTCCGGTTTTACCGGAAGTAATGTCGATTTTAAAATTTGCAATGGAACACCCTGTATATTATTTTAGTTTCTGATGAAACATTTTATTACGAATACAAAAATATCGGGTTCGATATTTTTTATCTCAACACCTTACCGAGATATTAACAGAAAAGTTACTGAGGAAAGAAAGAATCTAATATCCATTAAAGAAATAATCATAATTATTAACTGAAACTAAGTGATTTTCAAAACATTGAAACTTAACTAAACTACAATTAATGTATTAGATGTTCAAACTGAGCACCGTTTACTTCTTGACAATAGGCAAGTCGGTTTGTAAATTCTCTAGTAACATTAGCTATTACTTCTGGTGGAATTCTCTGGATCTCTTGTGTTATTGTTGCAGCTAATTCTTGCAAATTATTTGGTCTATCAACATAAACCTTAGACTTTAAATAATCCCATAGAAAATAGTCTAGTGGATTAAGGTCGGGACTCATCCCCATCTTCCAATCCATCTGTGATGAAATGTCGGTAGATATTGAAATAAAAAAAATCTAACCCGATATTTTTGTATTCGTAATAAAATGTTTCATCAGAAACTAAAATAATATACAGGGTGTTCCATTGCGAATTTTGAAATCCACATTACTTCCGGTAAAACCAGAAGTACAAAATTGTTAAAAAATATGTAAACAAATAGGCAATCTACTGTAGTATCCACCTTCCAAATTTCATTTTGATGTCTCTAATAATTCCAGAGATATTTACTTGGTTCCACACATTTGCCCATCACTGTATAATGCAACGATCATGCTTTTGGCTTATTTCGTATCCCGGTTAATGCTTGTGAATGAATAACCATTACATGAAAGTTGCATACACTATTTTTTCTACAAACAAGAAATTTGATTTGAGAAAATATTTTAAAAATGCTCCAGCTGGGTTTCGAATCTGGCATGTGCAGGTCGAAAACAACATTATTCTGATCCTTTGCTCACTGTGCTACGGGACCACATTATTGAAGTAATAGCATAAAGCGAATATAGGTATGTTACTGTTAACTATTATGAAAAATTAGTAATAAATTATTGTGAACAAAAGTTTAAAAACTAATGCAAAAGATTCAAATTATCATAAATCACTCGAATCTCTTAGAAACTGTCAAACATTCTACAGAAAATATTGGGCCTGCCTACTTGGTTATTTAAAAATCTAGATTTCTATTGGTCAATTTTACAGTTTTATAATGCAAACCAGTGTTATAAGCAGTATCATTATGAAACTGATAATTGCCATTCAATTAATAACTTATAGTATAGTATATTGTGAAGAAAATTAATATTTTGACACTCATTCATTCGATTGGGTTGTGCTCAGCCTTGCTCAACATCACATGCACTTGAACTGAAATCTACTTCCATTCCAGAAGCGTTGTCTCTTTTATATAGGCCACTAGTTTGATTGGAGAGATTTTCAGTAGTAAGGTTAGTATTGTTTCCTCTAAAAATCTGCTTTCGTCTGAATCCTTGTAAGTTCTCGTAAAAGCAGAGTCTGTAAGTAGGTGTTTCATTATAGGGTTCATTTTCACTTTTGCCCATTTTGTACAGACGTTTCCTCAGAGTGCAGATCAAATTGTTATAAAAAAAGGTAGAACGTGTCACGAGACACACGGTAGGAACTTTAGCTCCTTTTAAGCAATAATTATGTAATACATCTGACGTTATATATAGATAAACAATTTGCATAATCCTCGGTGGTCGAGTAGTAGGCAAACCAGACTCTCACGCTAGACCCGGGTTCGATTCCCCGTGAATAAATTTTTTTTATTGTTAATTTTTTTTTTATATAAATATTCTGCTTGATATTAATAACGACAACAGGTAGACGTTTGAAATATTTAGCAGAATATTCATTATTATAGATAATGGTACGGTACCCTTCATGAGGGAGTCCGACTGGCAACATCTACTTATAACAGCATCGTATATTTGAAAAGGGAAACCGTAGCATTATACAAATTGGACATTCAAGAACTGTACGTTTACCACACAAAAATTAGTGGAAACATAAAATTGAATTGTTAAATTTTCAATTTGAAGTTATATAACAGTTTAAAGAAATTTTTTATTTTCTAGATGTTTTCTTAAGTGGGTCGTAGAAAAAATATGCTGTTCGATTCGTGTGGATTAGCCATATCCCACTTGAAAGATTGAGCACTCCGCCTACGGCGTCGTGCTCAAACTTCGTCCTCGTGCGATATGGCTATCATATCCACACTAGTTGCACAAACTACTATTTCTATCAAAATATGCCCTTTTACTTTTAAAAACAACCTGCCCAATGTCAAATCAATTTATCCATCCATTTTTAAGTTATCGAATTAAAACATTTAAGTTTTCAAAATTTCAACACCCTGTATTTCGAAAAGTCAATGTGCTAGACCCCTTAATCCTCACATCATTTTGTCCAATTTTACGAGAGAAATCTACATGCAAACGTTGTAATTACCCTTAACGTTCGAGATGCTTATACCATTTTTTGCGCGATCGTATTGAAATAAATTCCGAATAAAATAATTTAAATTTCTTCGAAATGAACGAAATGTCAAAAGTGACATTTATACTTCTCGATCAGTTTAAAATATATTCTGCATTTTGGTGAAATTGTTTTTATGCTATTTATTACTTTTCGACGTCTGAACGGTAAGTAAATCACTTACCGACGTGTTAAACTTAGAAACCAGTAAACACAACTTACCGTCCTGACAACCGATGCTGTAAATAAACAAAAAAGATCAATCACGCAAAAAAATTATGGAAATAATAGTAAAAATTTATCCGAACAAATTCAAGTAGATCACCAGCACTGCGAATACCAGCTTTGCATATAATTTTAATATAGCATCGGTGGTTCAGTGGTAGAATGCTCGCCTCCCACGTGAGCGGCCCGGGTTCGATTCCCGGCCGAAGCATATGAATCGCTGCACACGCACGCAAGCAAGGCATATAACGGAGCAACGTAACATAACGTAACGTAACGTAACGGTCAGATCTTTTGCGTCGCGAACCCTGGTCGCTCAAACATAACCTGACGTAAAGAACTAAAGTTCCAATAATCATTATTACTTATCAGGTTTTCAGTCTAGAATGTCTAGAATTTTCTGAAGAATCCAAAAAAAATAATATACTAAGAAAGTTGGTATTGGCCAAATGAGAAACTCTACATAATTTTGTTTTAAATGCATTTAAAATACAAATCGACGTGTCCAAGCGTCCAACTCTTAGTGCAAGTTATTATTTATCACTTTGTACCAAAATTTTCCTTGCTCAATTTTGAATATTCCTGCCGTTTGATGAGGACCAGTGAGAGTATATTTGTGTTGATGTTCTATAAATTGAAGCTGAACACGACTTAACATTACCTACCTACCTTATTTCAAATCCTCCGTGATTGATTCATTGATATTATCCCAACAGTGCCCCAAACTGAAATTTGGTTGTTGGGAAAAGGTGAGGGATAAATTATTTTCAATATCTCATTGATACATTGGTAGAGTGCTCCAGCCACTGGCACCACTTTTTCTTTTTGTTGTACATAATCCCTATTACTTCATAGGTGCTATCCACCTTATTATAATTTCATTTCCTATTTTTATTTGCATATCTAATGAATTAATTTTCCTTTTCCATTCAATTTGTAGTGTATTATTCATCAACCATCTCTGGTCATTTTCCATACCATTGTTCGCCTTCACTTCCGGATGTCTTAAATCTGTACCTGTATGTAGACCAGCTGAAGTAAAATATTTTGCGTGAAATTGTGCTTAATCTAGACTTCTCGCAAGTGATGCATATAATTTTAAAATTATATTATATTTTTATTTCTACTTCATTTATCTTTCAATATTATAAATTACCTTTAGTATATACCTGAAAAATGCTTCGTTTTGAAAAGTGAGGTAAGCATTCCACAACCTTCAAAAATATTACGTTCCGTGGTCGCAAGTCGTGTGGAAAGCACGAAAACGATGCCTAGTCGACTGAAAAACGGAGAAAAAGTCGCTTCCTTCTCGATTTTTTTTTTGATACAACCACATATGTGGTCTTCACAAAATGATAGAGTAGGTCCCTGGCCATCTGAAATCGGAATTAAAACATTTTTTAATAGGGCCAACACTTTTTTTGCGAAATTTGTCAAAATTCTGTCAAAATTATGTTTCATTACCTTTTCACACATACCTCGTGATATCTCCGGAACTAAACAAGATATTTTCAACTTTTTTTTATCGGCAGAAAAAACATATGCGAAGATTACTGCGTTAGTTTCATTAGTATATAAAACCTAGTTTTTTTGTAAAATTAGAGAAAACTGTAATCTTTACTTTTTTTGCAGCACTATTTTCAGTAATCGAGAAACTTTTTTTATTTTCCAAAATTTCATTAAAATATATGCGTACCAAATAAAGCTAAAGCTTCAAGGAAGTTTTTGAAACAAGAATCACTGTACTAAGTATCATGGTTTTTGAGCAATAAATTCGCAAACTTGAAAGTTTCTGCAGCCGCGTTTAATTATTGTGCTTTCTAACGAGCAGACATCTCTCAGCTTCCCGCATACCCATAATGCGACCTGTCTGTTCCTGAAAAATTTGGCCGATAACTTTATTCAGTTGCTAACAGTCTTCGTTTTAACTGCGATTAGGTAGATATTATTTTGGATGTGTGTGTGTCTATTGAGATTTTTTGTGTAAACGATGGAGTGTTTATTTTGTGGACAGACTTTGAAGAAAAAGACAAACCTGTGACGCAAAATCCGAGATTGAAATGATTGAATATAATTATATGTGCTGCAGAAAAAAGGAAAGACACTTGTGCTTAAAATATTTGCATCAAAAGGAAGACATTCTAGGAGGGAAGATTAAAGTAAAATTTCATAAAACTTGCAGACAAACATTTATTATATGGTTTTAAATGAAACTAACTGTTTTTAAATGACTCCACAATATATTTGTAAAAATAGGTAAATTGCAAGTAAATTGACAATTGTTTCGATATAAATATCATCATCAGAATGACAGAAGTTACTTTTGACATGATGTATACTTGATATATATTTGGCTAGTCCAAATAGTGCCCTATCTAGTGATTGACTTAATATATATGAATAGAAAAAAGAAGAAGATTTTACAAATAGTAGCTTTGATATTATTAGCCCTATGGGGATATTCTGGATATCTTTGTCCCATTTAAGATCAGTATAACTGTGCAATGATATAGGAAACCAGGAAAACTATATCTGCTGATCTTTACAATTATTACTTAAGAAGACAGTTTAATAATGGAGAACTTCCTAGATTCAGCTGTTCATTGAGGACTTCATATTGTGGGTCTGTTAAGTGTCTTCTAATTTCTAATTCTTCGAGGAAGTCCAGTTCTTGCTTCTTATCACAAACATGTAGTATTTCTGGTTCTGTGTTAGGTGTTACTGAATGTTTAGTGTCAAGTAGGTGTTTTGCATAATGTGATTTATCTGGTTGTTTTAATCTGTATGCTCGTAAGTGTTCATTGTACCTAATTTCAAAATTACGACTGGTTTGACCAAGATAGACAGCATTACAATCCGGACATTTAAGTTTGTATATCCCAGATTTTCTTAATGGGGTTATTTTTGTTTTTACATTTAGCAAATGTCTACCTACATTGTTTTCTGTTTTAAAAGAAATTGTTGTATTTGTTGCTGAAGATATTATCTTTGAAATATTATTGGAAATACTACCAGCATAAGTGATGGTTTTGTAATTTGTTACTTCTTTAGTTTGTTTAGGAAATATTAGTTGTAACGCCATCTTTTTCTCTTTTTTATTAAGTAATTTATTTATTAAATGTAAAGGATAACCATTGGATGTGGCTATTTGTTTAATTGTATTAATTTCTCTATCAAAATTAAATTTGTTCATAGGAACCGAAAATGCTCTATGAATCATCGAATTGTATGCTGCTAGTTTATGTGACATGGGGTGGTTGGAATCATATGGTATAGTCACATCAGTATGTGTTGGTTTTCTGTAAATTGAAAAGTCCAGTACATTATTGACTTTTTGAATTTTTAAATCAAGAAAATTAATTGAGTTATTTTCATCAACTTCTAGTGTGAATTTAATTTTTGGGTGTAAATTATTAATATAATTGAAAAACATATTTAATTGTCGTTCACTACCTACAAAACACGCTAATATGTCATCTATATACCTATACCAAAATAAAATATTTTTTGAAATATTACATTCAAAGATCTTTCTTTCCAAACTGTCCATAAAAATGTTTGCCAAAATTGGTGATATAGGGCTTCCCATATGATGAGTAGATTCCACGAAGTGAGGGTTTATACAGTTAACTCAAACATTTATTAGTCCACAAAATATTGGATATGTTTCTCAAAGCAGTGAAACCGAAAACGCTTCATCGTCTCGGACAAGATATGCTAAAGACGGAATTAATATTCGGCAAAAAATGTGTCTAATATGTAACAGATCTGGAAAGAAAGGCCAACAGCGCTTAACATATGTGCAGACAGATTATACAAAAATATTGATTTTAAAGACCTAGAAAATCTTCCCTTTTTATCACAAGATAAAGCATTGGAAGTTAGTACAAAATATATACTTTATTTGTATAGGAACAAAAACAAAAATATTGCTTCCTTGAATCAATTACGATGGTACCTGACAACGGACTCAAATCGCACATCTTCTGAGTTGCCTCCCACTGATCATGCTTTTAAACAACATTTGAAAAGGTAATACATACTTTCCCAAGTCGCCCATGCTTATATAATAAAAAATTACCTACAATAACCTATAATATGTATCTATTATTATTTTAGGTGTCTGTATGGTACAATAGCCACATTCAAAATATGCCAAGAGCCAGTGCCCGATGATGTAAGAACAATTTTATCTATACGATGTTCAGACAAAAATTGGAACAATAATAACTGTACCTGCATTTCACAAGGGTTAAAATGCTGCAGTGATTGCAAATATACAAACTGCTGTAACAACCTAACCTATGAAATTTTATCAGACTGCGAAGATGAAGACTTTTGAAGTATGTTTTTTGTTACGTAGTTTAATTAGTTATTTTTATTCTTGTTTTATCAGATGTACCGATTAAATAATGTCAAATAATGATCAACATAATAGTATTTTATGCAACGTTCATGTAATGATAGCCATTAAGACACGAGCATGTTGTAGGATAAGAAACGAGCCGCAGGCGAGTTTCGTATATAATATGCGAGTGTATTAATGGCCATTACATGAAAGTTGCATACAATATTTTTTCTACTCCGATTAATAAGAATTATTTAATTAATAATTATCATATAGTAAGGTACTTTTGTAAATAAAAATTATTTGACAGCTGTCAAATTAAGTGTCACTTAATAGGTCTGTTCGCCTGCAATAAAAGTGTAGCACTGAGCTATATAATTTTGAAAAATTCAGGTCTATCTGTGAAAAAATGCGTGTGAAATTGCTAAATTTGGGACTATGTATATTGCATTTGTATACTGCAAGAAGCATTAAAACCTAATTAAAATAAATAAAATCGTATAGCTCAGTGCTACACTTCCATTGCAGGGAACAGACCTAATATAATTAATTTCAGAAATGTCAACGGTATCCATGGCTATATTAAATATTGTGCGAATGTCGCATTCCTATTGGCTTAAAAATCTGTATCATAATGAAAATTTGTATCATAATGAATATCATTATAATACAGATTTTAGCCTTTTAATAAGTATATTATAAAACAGGAGTAGAAAAATATCTTTATTCTTGCGATGAAGATAATTTTAATATTAAAATTTCATATTGTTTATCTAAACTGGAGAAATAACTAACCATAACTTTTTGAAAATGTTTATGAGCTTTTATTAATTTACAGCGCCACAATTAACAGTATTCTTAACTAGCTACACGGCCGCGGCCGGTGCGGTTGTCCTTCTCCGTATCTTCAAGTAACTACTGCTTGAAAACTTAATTTTAAATTTTTCAAAAATCTGTCAAAATTATGTTTCATTACCTTTTCACACATACCTCGCGATATCTCCGGAACCAAGAAGATATTTTCAACTTTTTTTTTTTTTTAAAAACATGCGAAGATTACTGCGTTAGTTTCATTAGTACTACTACTACTATTTTAGTAGTAGTTTCATTAGTACAGTTGGTTCGGTGAATCTTTTCCCATGCGTCATCATTCATATACAAACGCAATACATCAATACATTAAATTACACGTAGGTCGTAGATTGATGTTTCAATTAGGATGTGGCTAAAATGACGGTGTGCGTTATTTATCATTGAAGCTAGATATTTGTAAATATTTCACAGCCGTTTAGCGATATGCTACCTAAACTTCTAGTTTGAAAAAACTGTTAGTATTCCATAGTTTTATAGGGTTATTCCGCAAATTTACTTGCATAAGAGCTAGAATTAATAACAATTCCCCCAGTGAAAACTTTGCAAATCAGAATTGCCTTTTTAGTGTTATGGCTAGCAACCATTACTATAGGGCCGTCCCGCCCATACGGTTCAACAATGAAAAATAGAAATCTTTTGGTTGTGAAAATAAATAATAAGTATTTTAAATATGTATATTTAAGACTCATAAATTTCATTTAATTTTCCTCATAGAATCAGAGCTATCACCAGTATTTATATCTATGGTAATTGGTTGAATGCTAATATCAACTATATTTTGCTCTGGGGCATACCACTTTTCTATAATTTCATGAGAATGCCCAACACATTTTTCCTAAATTTATTGATGACATTGTTGCAGTGCCTCTTTCCACATATTTATAACAGAGCTATCTGAATACTTATCTTTACCAATATGTTAAAATTAAAAAATGTTGTAATTCCGATTTCAGATGGCCAGGGACCTACTCTATCATTTTGTTAAAAACACATGTGGTAGTACCTTCAAAAAAAAATTGAAACCTTTTCGCCCCTTTTTCAGTCCACTAACCACCAGATATTGCCTTTGTTACTAGGCGGGGAAAGGGGGAAAGTCGTGTAGGAACGTTCCACAAAATACGAAATATCGAAAGCGACGTATCGCTATAAAATTCCATAGTACACGGCGGTGCTCCATCATCCAATCTTCGGCTTTTTTAGCCGTATGATAAGCGGCTCCATCTTTTTCAAGTATCCAGTTCTAGAGAGATGGGCCAAATACACGAAAACAGGGCCATAGATATACTACAGATAGAGGCAACAAGCCATAGGCCGTGGTGTACGTGGGAATGTCTAGTTAGAGTGAAAGAGACATAGGATCAGAGGTTTTTCTGTCGTTGTCCATGTCTATAGCTTGCGCGCCATTAGAGAAAGTCAGCCAGAGCCTCTGACTGTCTATCTCTCTCTTACAGACTGACGGGTTCCGAACTGGTTTCCTGCCTCTATCTGTAGTGTCTTTATGGACAGGACTCGTATTTGTAGGAAGCCAAATTGTTGCAATTTATTAAATTAAAACAAAGAGAAAAAGCAGTAATGGTTTTCAACCAATTTTCACCTTTTTATCATCTTCAATAGGATTGTAGCTTCCTATTGATATTAAGAGTTATTGTACATTCGATAGAATGAAATTAATTTATAAATCTACTATTGAATCCACCGATTAGTTATTGGACTTCGTATTTTTTCAGTGTTCCATAGAAGACTTGCATAACAGAGTAGGATATAAATATATTGAAAAGCCAGTGTTAATTTGTTAAATAAATAAGGAAAGTAAATATACTTTTAATCAGATCTAAGAAACTTTTGACTGACATAGTCTTTCTTACAGTGTGAAAGCCTCTAGGAATACGCTGGAAGGATTCAATTGTACATTTTCTTGTTGAAATATACAAGGTGATTCACTCACATCCAGTACAGTCGATACTTTTTATACTTATATTTAATAATAAGCTAGTTCCAAATATTTTCTTGTTAATGATGAGCGGATAGTTAATTCTAATACTAGTGTAACACTACAGCTTTTTTAAAGAAATTGCTAGCAATTTAATTGCTGGCCATTTTTGAATAATAATTTCGCATGGGTTCCGGCTATTTTCACTGCAGCTTTCAGGCTTGAAAAGTATAGATATGTTTCTTATTTTCAAGGTTATTCACGCTCAACTTTACGTATTTTTAGTGATTTTAGATTTAGACAACATAATTATTGTGTTGGTCATAAAAAATAGAAGAATAATCATCACCATACTTTAGATTTTCTATATTAATATTTTGTTTTGGTTATAAACTACCTAATTTATAAAATTATCTCTCGGAGATTTGTGTTGTTGGAAATATCTACATTGGAAATGGCGAAAAAATTTCTAATGTGCTAATAAGGATGTCAAATGTCAAAAAAATCTTGGAAAGCTGCAACAAATAAGGCTCAAATGTAAGAAGACTGGATTTTAATTTTGCATGCAATTTTTATTGCCTGCAATAAAGTAGCTGTAAAAAGGCTGTAATGTAAGACTAGTATGAGGGAATAAAATACTTCACACCGTATTTTATCAAATTTAATGGTGTTGTGTGTCACCAATAGTCTCATATTGTGACATGGAACAAAATAATTATAAAAGAGATAGAAGAGGGTAGCCTCTCAAATTTTTGATAAGTTCAAGTTTGAGCTTTACGCCTTTTATTAATAAAATGCTTGAAATGAAACTGAACAAGGTAAACAACAGAGTGATAGATGTCAGATATCAACATTCTTATTCTTAATAAGCTCAAGCATCCCAATTACATATAATGAAAAAGAAAATAAAACATGGAACAATAAAGTAGAATATCGACAACTTCACATTTAAACTAGTGACGTATCTGCATTATGGGTTGCATAATCTAAGTAAATTTTTCATTTCCTTTTTTTCTGTCAATCGAAAGACTAAATTTGAAATGATATTATCTAATTTTTCATTTGTCACTTATTAATATTTTAGAGGGCGACGACCCAGCACTGTAGTGAAACGCGTTTGGTGCGATTATTACAGTCAAGCAGTGTCAAACGTGGTTAGTACTTGGATGGGTGACCATGCCAGGAAAAACCATCGTATAGGGCCCGTATACAGCCTTCAGCGGGCTAGCATATCACAGTTCGCAGGCATTATACCAATGAGCACAAGGTATAATGTAGATATGCCGTTAAGCGGAGGAGACGTAAAACCGAGGTCCCGAGTTCATGGATGTTGGGCTCGTTAAAGAACGCTACCACTGGTTGGAACACTAGTGGGTTCGACAAAATTTCCGGTTAGTGGTAGAGTGCTCCCGGCGTCGGCGATTAGTCTTAGTCACAGAAATAGACCGACGTTAAATAACAGAATAAAAAAAATTTTACCTAATAAACCTTTGGTCAAAATTTTAAATTGAACACCCTATATTGTTTCAATCCAATGCAGAATGTGAAGAAAAAACTGAGGTCTCAACACGAAAAATACCCAATGAGCTAAAGCACAATTAGTCTAAGGTCAGTGGTGTTTTTAAAGAAGACAAATCAAGTGAGAGCTATAAGGTTATTAAGTAGCACACAGAAATGCACTGGCCTGTTCATGACCAAAGTCAAAAAAGCAGTCCCACAAAATTAACCTCATGTTTTTTCTTTATTAGCAAGTAGAATTAATCAAACTCAACCTCTAGAGCTGAATTTTATGCTGTAATTTGAGCTACATTTCCAAATATTTGAATTTAAACATTCAAATCTATTTCAATAGGTAATTCGTCATTGCGTTTGTGTGCACCATTGTGACATGTAGTTTTCAAGCCATTAACAACAAACGTGTAAAAAAAGACATGCGAATGAAACTCATCAATCTACAGCCGTCAAATATCACTTGTACGGTCAAAAATGGAGAAAGTTATTATACAAATATTGGATGAGGATGAAAACTTTGAGGATTCACTGGGAATTCGCATTTAAAATTAAGAAAGATGGATAGATATTAGGTTCAGCTGTCAGATAAAGGTAACAAGAACGTGTAACAATTAGCCGTTTGGTACATAAGCGTCCCTGATGTAATATTTTTGAATGATATAATTTTAGACAGGTATTCAAGTACCAAAATAACAGCAACAAATGTTTATTGAAATGTTGCAAATTTAGTAATTCTCTTAAAACTATACCTAAAAATTATTGGTGAAATCCTTTTAAACAGAGATCAGTTAGGCACCAAACTAAATATTGAAATTAGTAATATCTTCACTTGTGAACTCAAAATGACAATTTGAAGATATACTGTGTTTGTAATTCCTAGAGCTGTTTCCTACGTCCATCTCATGTTACAGCTAATGCACAAATTTGACGTAGTGCACTACAAGTTGCATAAATGCAGTAATTTTTTGATAACGATTTTTTCATGTTATATTGAAGAAAAAAAATTTTCTTTTTCATAAAAATGAGTTTATTTTTTATTCAAATAATGTAAAAGGGGAGGAATTGAATTTCAACTTAAACTCATGAGCCGAACGCAGAGCTCTGACTACCGAAAGCTTATCGATGAGATAAAAGTGGATGACAAAGGAGCAGCCATTAATGCATTAGCAACAAGGTATAGCTTCAATAATAAGTTCCAAATAGCTATACCTGGTAGAAAATATTAGAAAGATGATCTACCCAGACATGCCGAAGCAGCTACAAGAGAGTGGGTCGTACAGAAATCCATAGAATAGTGGGTAATCTCATCAGGGCAAAGACAGATAAACATATCTTGGAGTACGGTGGCAAAAATTTAGGACCGACCTGATAAGCAAAGATAAGAACATCCGAACTTGTGCTAACAGGACACTACATGAAAGGTTCAGCTCCGAGACTGATTGGCTACCTAAGCAGAGTCAAGGTGGAAAATGTAATTTCTATTTAGAGGCCAAATATCAAAAGGTTGTGGCGGGGACAAAAAGTAGATGGGAGATAATTTCACAAATATTACAAATCTAGGTATCTATATTTTACCACAAGTCCTCTGTTATCGTATTTGGTGATACCTATTCGACAAGTGATCCTCAAAAATCCAAATTAAATGAGCTTAGCTTAACTTTCTTACGAAACAAAAGTAGTCGTCATCTTAAATCGCAATAGCTGCTTGGGATCCATTTTCACTTTTCAACTATTAGTATTTCAGAAAAATCGAAACCTGAGTTGAATAATAAACTCAAGCTCAAAGAATTCTAATAAGAGTAATAAGCACAAGCATTTCAATAACCAACTGTCAATGTGTCATATAATAATATTTTTATTATACTTATCTGGAAACACCTTGTTTTCATCTGCTTCTACAAATACGTGAAGGAGACATTTTCAGAACAGCGTACGGAAATTTTTTTCCCGATCCCCGATTTTTTTCCGTGCGCCAAATACAGTTACATCTTTTTTTGAGATCTCGTCATTCCTTAAAAAGTTGATATTCGTGTTCATATCTCGACCTGGATTTTTCTGATAACAAATCATTACTGGCTTGTGCCGCTAGTTCTAATATGCTCATAGGGATATATGGATTTCATTCCGAGGCAAAAATGGCTATAATGGTGTGCAGGAATCTGGCAGGAAGAATCTGGGACTGTAACCCAAAAATCCTAAGCTGGATGTACTCTGCCATAGTGAGACCAGTCATCACTTATGGAGCCATTGCGTGGAGTAGTAGAACTAGCCTATTGACGACGAAAGAGAACCTGTTCAAAATTCAAAGACTAGCCTGTATATGCATTACAGAAGCAATGAGAACATGCCCAACGGCAGCCATGGATGTGATTCTCAACCTCACCCCTCTACATATGGTGGTGGAAAGTGTTGCAGAAAGAACAAGATACAGACTAGGTAGAGAGGGAATCATTAAAAAAAACACCTCCTCACTTCTTAGAAATCAGACAACCTGGGACATGCCACAAGACGGTATGATGAAAAAGTATAACTTTTCAAAGAAATTCGTTACGGAAATGAGCAGCAAGACAACAAGAAGGAATGGAATCCAAATACCATTACCAGCCTTGGAAAGAATGCCATTCAATGGTACACAGACGGCTCAAAAGCAATAGAAGGAACTGGGATAGGAGTGTTCGGGCCAGGAACCAAACACTCTGAAAGTTTGGGAAAAACCCCAAGTATCTTTCAAGCGGAAATCCACTTCATAAGAAAGTGCGCCCAGTTCAATATTGATAAAGGATACAGAAGACAAAGGATTATCATAATGTCGGATAGTCAAGCAGCCATTAAGGAAATAAAATAGCAGATGAACTAGCAAAGAGAGGGACTGAAATACCTTTCTGGGGGCCTGAACCCTTTTGCGGAATCAGCCCCAATGTAATATTGGAAGAAATAAGTAAAGCCGAGAAAAAGAGAAGATCTGACCATTGGAAAGATCTAGTAGGGCTTATACAATCAAAGACTCTTCTGGGTGACTACAACCTGTTAAGATCAAAATAATGCATAAGTCAAAGTAAAACTGCGCTAAGAGTTTTAACAGGGATCCTAACGGGACATTGTCGCCTGAATGGGCGTCTGAAAAAGCTCAAAATAGTGGAGGAAGAAAAATGCAGATTTTGTGGAATGGAAGAAGAAACCTCTATCCACATACTTTCCAACTGCACAGCACTTCAGAATCCTAGAGCACAGCACCTATGAGATTACTGGATAGTAAGAGGATAGAAGAGGAACATTTGCCTAAGTTGAAGCCTACAAACATACTAAAATTCCTCCGGGAAATAGGACTAAAGGAACTACCAGTTTCTGAGACTCTTCTCAGAAACTGAGTAGAAGTAAGGGGCACAATAGATCTTTTAGGTTTCAGTGAATGTCACCCCAAAACACACACATACACACATACATTCCGAGTACATTTTTTGAAACTAACAAAAATTAATCTGTCAGAAAATAAAACAATGCCGATCATAAATATATCGTTGCTATGAAAATGTTGGTGCTTTCACGATGTTTTATGATTACTTTGATAATTTTTTACTGAATATAGTAACCAATCAAATTACTTAATTTCAAGTCATATGTCAAATTTCATCCAATCACCGCTGTATTACAGCGATAATACCCTACATGTGGTGTTTTCAGTTTGGTGTTTATGTTTTATTAAGAATGAATTAAAGGTCAAACTGACAACTGGATTAAAAATGTCGGAAAGATTTGCTATTACATCTAACGATTCAATTAATTTACCAATTGTACTTTTCACAACTGTAGTTTTAAATAAAAATGAACTGTTTTTGATTAAAACTAATAAAGTTTGTATTGAAAAGTATTAACCGTCAGATTGACAATCAATTTTTTGATATCTACAAAATAAAAAATTATCTTATCGAATACTCCTCGGGTCTTGATAAATACTCAAAATTTTGTCGTAGAGAATCCTTCAAGCGTGTTGCTCAAAGATAATAGCCCTCGGCCTGCGGCCTTGGGCAATTATCAAGCAACACGCTTTCAGCATTCTCTATGACAAAATTATCTCGGTATTATCAAGACCCTAGGGGTATTACTACTGAAAATAAAATGCTCTAAATTCACTACTTATTCTTGTTTGCGTTCCTTTCAGATAAGTATGATAAAAAGTATCGTTCATTATACCTCCGAAAATGGATTTTTCCGTGCTTGCATGATTTCCCTAAAAGTCTGTCACGCGCACACAGATAAATCCTTATTTCCAGACCCCTATGTGTGTGCTCATGTTTTTGTTTTCCACTTAAATCACATCAAACTGAACCGTTTTGGACAAAACGTCAATATTTTATTGCTTCGTGTGATCTAAGTTTTTTTGCAGATATTATAACAATCAAGTTTGATAGCAGCCCTCATTTTGATTTTCAATCAATTTTGAATTGTTTTCGTTGTTTATTGAGCACCCATACTAAATACGGCCCTGCGTAATACCAAAAACATACAGATTGCGAAAAGTCTATTCGAGCCATGCGATTTACAAAAGTGCGCCAAGGAAAATATGAGAAACACCTAAGAATAATTGTGCGGAGTCTCCTGTTGCTAAATGTATTTATCTGTAAAAGCTATTCCCAATTTTTGTCGGCAACAATGTTAAATACCAATAATTGTTAAATCGAAAGCAGTAAATAGATTTTATATATTGCAAATTGTAATTTGTCCATTTATTATCTTGAACTATATTATTCTATTCTTATCTGTGTTGATCTCACTTATTTTTCAAAAGTCGATAATATTACCAATCTCGAATTTCTCCCAATAAATATGGGTTATCCCGTATTAAAAGTTAAATGCAAAATAAGATAATTATTCCTTAGAAAGCACCAAACATTTCAAACTGGCAACGCTGCTTTCATATCAGATTGGTAGCTGGGACTGAAAACACGCCCAACGCTGACTGCGAACAATTATTCTTCTCTCTCTTTCAAGTAGTTTTGCTCATATTTTCCTTGTCATACTTGTGTAAATCGTATGGTTCGAATAGACTTTTCGCGATCTGTATGTATATTTCAGGCCACCTTCTTTATTTCTGGTAAATCCCACTGTGGGTTCTGACGATGATATTTAAAAGATCGGAATAATTATCAATTTTGAATTCTTATTCATTAGAAACGCTTAGTTTCTTCATTTAAAGTAGTAATAATATTTGGTTTTCATCGAAGATATAAATAATTGAGATGTCCTCATAAATACAAAAATTTGAAACAATCCATATCCCTTCAATTCGGTTGTTTTTATAACAAAAATGCGCAGTATTAACCAAAATTCCTACAATGTCTTTCCCAAGAAACCTCGAAATAAGCTGTGGACTCCCTAATATTGATCCACATTCAAAGTTGTTACATCGGCGGAGGGGTGTCGGTGTTAGTGTGTGTTTCAAAATGTCTGACGAAACTGAAGTGAGTTTTGAAAAAGCCTTTGAGTCTGTTAAGCTTTAAATTCTAATAATTTGAGAACCATTTTTTTTCAAGCTCTTATTTATTATATTGTGATTAATTGTTTTGTCGATAGTGACCTACTTTGCGGTAAAGGTTACTGGGCAGAAATATAGAGGCTTACAATATCCATTATATATAAAATGTGTCACTATAAAAAACTATGCAATTGACTTATGGAATAAGACACCTGTTTTAATTGTATAATAGTTTTCACATGGACGAAGGCAGAGTACCGAAAACAGTCTTCGACGTCAAACTAATAATTTGATTTTTTGGCATGATAAACTCGTTTATAGTGGTTGTTTGTGACAGAATAGTTATTTATGTACCAAGGGTATAAATAGATGTTTATGCCCTGAGGGCGACGTCTTACGAAGCCGAGTGCCTCTGGCCCGAGAGATTGTAAGTCGCCCGAGGGTATACACATCTGTTTATGTTAATAGGTGAATGTTGACAAACGTAAATGTCATAATATCACAATAAATTTTATGTGTCAAAGTTAGAAGTCAAAATTAACGAAGATTTTGGAATTCCTGACGAAATTATTGAAAAAGCAAAGAAAGCAACTGTAAATCTGTTGCCAAAAAAGTCTAAAGAAGCTTACGACATGGTTATTAAATAAGTTGAACAAAAAATTATTTCTCTCTGCGGGCCATAAAGTGAACTTTATGCCCGCACGGGCATAAAGTACGACATTAGATAGTTGGTAACTAAGCAATAAAAACACAATAATTAACTAGTATGACATAATAGTTATTTGTATGCCTAGGCCGCGAAATACCTTTTTAACGTACCGAAAGAACAGTTATCGCCGAGGCCGTTTGCGGCCGAGGCAAGATAATGTTGAGGTCGTTAGAAAGTTTCGCGGACACTTTTGACAAAGACTTTTGCAGTAATTGATGTAGGTCTTCCAATTTATCAGTTTTATTGTTTCGTGCTACGTTACCCTTTACTTGCGCCGTAAATCCAATAGCATTGAGTTCACAGTGGTATGGTGATAATCGTAGCACAATAATTATTCTATGTTCTAACGCTATTTCGTCAATTACATATTCATTGTCCATATTTATTCGCTTCTGGAGAATTGAGATACAATTGATTTATTTCATCCTGTCCAAATTCCAATATCCCCCTATGGTTTATTGTGGTTTTAGGGTCTCTTACATAAAATCGTGCTTTCAATATGATAAATAGTGTATTATACACCAAGGTGGTGAAGACTATTAATTATTATTGACCGAACACCAAGATTATTTCAGGAGAGGCTTTGCTCCGAGCGGAATAAAGTGCGAGGTTTATAAATATCTTCCACTACTAGCCAAATTTAAGACAAAAAATAAAAATAATTCACAAACGCACCACGAGAAGCGTTTACCCCGTCGTCTGACTGACAAGTACACTGTCAGTTTTCGATATATATTATTAAGGTAGGTACTAGTTATGTCATCAGTCATTTTTTCTTGAGCGATAATTTTAAACTAATGGCATATTCATTCAAATAATTTTATCTTGGTAGGTAATTCCAAGCAGCAAATATGTTAACGACAATCTCCTGGGTATACAAAATTATTTTGCACAAGTTTTTGTTGAACTACTATCCCTGATTTCTCAAAATATTTGAATTTGTCCATTATTGACCTAGTTTAATTATAGAAAAAATTATCAATCACTAATAGAGAAATTCAACTTCTCAGTTGGCTAGAAGAAGCAATCAATGTGAACTTCACGGCTAGTAGTGAAAAAAATATATTATAATAAAAATTTTAGTCAAATTCCCTATTATACCTCAACCAACACACTGCTATTTTACTGGATATTCTCATATTTTTTTCCTGACGTAATTCTATTTAAATAAATAAACTTTCTGAGTTTACAAAAATCGTTTTTATACGTTCACACACTTATATACAAGTAAAATGGTTATTTATTTTGATGAACCGACTCCCACAAATTTGGCTCGTACTTTTAAGTTTGTGTATATTTAGATTCCATTCAAATTTTGAAATCCGATTTGATGATTTTAGTTAAAGACTATAGTGCGTATTGTAGTGTGATATATGTCTTCATTTGTATGATACAACTACAATTAAAGGTGAGCAAATAAAAAAAATAGGTAGTTTTTGGCCGTTCTATTTTAGAATAGTTGAATTTGGATCCTTTGTTCTAATATAATTATTTTAATATAACTTTAGTGGTAGCTTCTACCCAGACAGCTTAGGACGTTCATATTGAGTCCTTAGTTGGTCCCAATATCCCAGACCTAATGTCTACGTACTAGGAATCAAAAGTACACATCGTTATTAGAAACCACGAATATTTATAATTTTTAGGTATATAATAACCAAATACCAAAAAATACGTAATATCTCTGTTCTAATTATTTTAAATTTAGCATATATATCCATCAAATGCGCATGCGTGAGAGCACATTCGCCACCCACCCTCGGTGATCTAATCCATGCGTTAGTTGCCATTTTGGTTGTTTGTCTGATAGTTTCTGTATATAACATAATCTTTGATAGTGTTGTGATCAACAAGTTTTGTGACATTTTACGTAAATATCTTTGTTGAACCCCCCCTGGTACATACGTTAGTATATATTGTGAATAAAATAAGACTTTCATCCGAGCCCATTTATTATCATACCATTCAAGAAAAAAAATATATTACGTGCATGCGAAGAGACTTAAAGTTACGGCATTCTCTGCTGAAGAGCATGATTGTAGTAGTAGTGATAATGTGTCTGAAAGAGAGAAATAATCTTAAATGGACCTATCGAAAATGCAACAGTGCATAACCTCAATCCTTATTTTCTAACAAAAATTGAACTATGCTTAGAACAATGTGCCAATAATAACTCAAAAGAAAGTACAGAAACACATGAAGAGGTGAAAGGCATTGAAAATTTTGAAAATTATGGTGGTTCTTAAGCTGCGTCCACATTATAAATCTTATTCGACACGTTCGAGTTTCAACTCGTCCACATCGTCAGTATAAATATATGGACGTGTTGACCGAGATACATCGCCCCGCCATTATCAAAACTGAAAATATTTTAAATTGGTTTTGCTTCATTAAAATTTTTAATTATGAGTGATGCAGAAGATGCTGTAGTGGGAGCTGCTGCTACAATTATTATTGCAGTTGTTGGAAACCAGCAACAGCGTTTCCGTCGCCCTCGAAGATTTTGGGTACGACCCAGCCTCGTCAATGGTAGGAAAAAATATCATACACATGAATAGATAAAGGATTTATTGCAAGATGAGGTTGATGAGTTAAACCAAGAATACAGCATGTTGAACAACATGCTTCGACATGTCTAAACTAGCCATCTCGATTCGACTTCCTTTTATCCGTACCGACTTGGTTCGTGTTTGCATTCGAATCGACCCGACATGCATCGATAATGTCGGGTGACCATCGACACTGGATCGGCATTGTCGATCGACACCATTCGACATTATGTGGACGCGGCTTTAGTCCTTATATTTAAATGTACAATATGAATATTTGAATGAAGTATATAGGGATATTATGGTATTTATTTCAATTATTTATTTTGTGTCCACTGAAAAAGATAAGTGGACGAATAGTTTTGGAAGGTCCATTACCAAAAATTAAAGTGACGTACTTGGAATCTTCTAGAACGTAAGGTTTAGTAACAAAAGATGTCCTCAGAAAGTCCTGAGGATGGCTAAGGGTCTGATAACGGACATCCTGGGAACGTTCTAGGTAGGTACTTGTACTTGTGCTATGTGATAGATATTACATTAGAAGAAAATTTTTGTTAGAGAGGTTTTCCCATGAGAATGAATTTCTTTAGGTATATTTTGAACAAATTCCTTGCCTTCCTCTGCTTTTCTTCCTTCTTTAATTCTCATGCCACAATTTAATTTAAGATTGGTTTTATCCACAAAATATGTGATATAGTTGTAGTATAGTTGATGTATAACCTTTTCCAGTGGTACGTTATTCAAATAGCTTTTTTTTTCCATTTTGGGAGCCGTTCAGATGCCGGGAGCACTGCA